>VYZW01030111.1:2411-52663 GCA_013401315.1 Balaeniceps rex | reverse complement strand
GTTGTGGGATAGGCAGAAGCAGTGGAGCTGACTTTTGAGTTTCTTATCCTCTGAAACCGCTGATACTGCAGGCTGTAAAGTACAGCAGGTTTTTCAACTATGAACTAGTAGATCTCAAGGTCAGAATAAATCTGGAATTAAAGGAACATCATGACATGTTGACTGATATTTCTGTATTACATCTTCTTGCAGTTGTATTTTTAAATAATTTTACTCAGCAACTATTTTAATATGCTTTTGGTGAGAACTAGAGCCTGGAAAAGTGAAAGCCATGCAATTGTTTGATCTAGAAAACAAAAGCATAAAATACTGGGTAAGAAGGTGGCTGTTAATGAAGTTTGAACTAAAAATGCAGATTTGCAGCATTAAGAGTACCTAACTTCTGGAGAGGATCATCAAGGAGTGTGAGGGCACTCAAGTCTCCATCACTGGAGGCTGTAGTCTAAAGCTGATCTGTTTCTCAAAAGTATGTTTTAATTTGTCCACATCATGGGGTGAAATCTATGACACACATAACAGGGTCAGACTAGATGTTTGGTGCCATCCTTCCTGACATAAAGCAAAAACAGATATAGAGATTTTTTTCCGTTTTTGTTTTGCACCACCATTTCCTTCTGCACCCTCCAATCATTTTACAGAACAAGGAGCTGAAGTAATATTTATAACATATTTACAACATATTGACTCTAGGTTTTCTGATTCCCAATCCTGACCTCATATCACTAAACCAGGGCTTGCAATCTGTGGGCCTCCCACCTTCTTTGGTATATTTACAACAGCAAAAGAGGTGCACCAGATTATGCCTTTCAGACATAACTTATGATAAACTTCTGACTAAATGTGCAGTTTTCTGTCTGTGGAATCATGGTGGAGTGCTGCAGGTCAACGGAATAAGATAATTTTCTCTTTCTTGTTTTTAGAAAGAATAACGAGTCAACAGAGAGAGAAAATTTAGAAGAGAAAGGTGAAGTGGCAGTAACAGTAGAAAATGGGATTCCTTGTGAAACGCTGGATTTAAAAGCAGGCCACATTAATGGAGTCTTTGCAGCAGATGATGAACGGTTCACGTCCTTATGAAACGCTGCCATTGCTATTCGGTGTTTTTTTGAAAGACTCCTGTGCCTACCTTATCTCGTCACTACTCCTGAATGTCAAACACGAAGACAAGAAAAATGTCTTTTCACTTAATTTCCCTCGAGAGAACCTTTTGCTGATAACACATACACTCGAACCTCCATTACAAAGCTTTTGTTCATGAGCAAAGCAAATGAGAAGACCTCAAATGATATCCATTAAAGATTTCCAGAAGATGTGTGGCAGAGCAGGGTTGAAACCTGCCTTGTGTCAGGCATTTAATTTTTAATGATTATTTAAATATGTCTATTGCTTGTTTTACCCTGATATAAATGTGAAACTGCATTATTCCTGAATGTCACCAGGGAGATCGTCTATCATTGTCAATTCTTGCCAGGCTTTCTTTCAAGCCATATGCAAAAGTTTCTCTGTAAAATGACTTCCGCTTGCTGATACGCAGCATGCCTTTGGATGGAATAGTGATCAGTGCGTGAAAGTTTTAATTTAATGAGGGAAAAAAAGCAAGCTTTTACAGCCTTCGTAAGAGCAGGTTATAAGCAGCTGGGTCATCTGTAGCTTCAGGACTGCCAATGATCTGGTACTAAAAATGTTTTTCACTTAACAGTCAAAGTCACAGATTACATGACATGGAAATTAAAAGTTGCAAAAGTTTGAAATTTGTTGAAATTAAAAGTTGCAACAAAGGGCAGATTTTCCAAAGGTACAGTCTGTCGTTAGTGGCCCAACTCCAATTAAATCTATGGGGGCATTTTGCAGCTTTTTGAAAAAAACTTCCTTACATTTTTTAATAATAAAGCTAGTGCAGATTTCCAAGACATAGCGAACCCAGGGTCAGCTGAACTCTTCATGTGACATCTGTATAGCTTTTGAAAAGATTCAGTGCTTGAAACACCAGCTGCTGGGCTTGATGCACCTGACCTGAATGAGAACATGTAGGCAGTGGTAAGTTGGCAGAGACCATTCAGACCTGTGTTTCCTACTTGTGTGGCTGGGAGTTGAGGGCATCAGACAGTGCCAGACCCTGAACTGCATTGTTGGATTACTTTGCAGTCAGCCATACATACGGACTGTGCTATCTGTGCCCTAATCCCGTTCCCATTTAAATCAGCGATAAAAGTCATACTGATTTCAGAAGAACTGGGCCCCAGTAAAGGGGAGTTGTACGTGTGGCTAACTGCACATAGAGAATGGAAGTGTGTTGAAGCAAAACATGGTATCAGCAGTCACTAAACAGCTGCCCATGTCACTGGAGGCAGGATTTGATCATTAGCCGTCCCGTTTCCAGTGTCATGTTTGGAGGCAATATTAGAAAACCCATTTACTTACTAGGGTTATTCCATCAGACTCCTCACCAACAAGAACAGGGTAAAACAGGGTAAAAGCTGCTTGTAAAGGACCCTCCAGTGTCCTGAACGGTACAAAGTTTTCTTGTCTCCCAGGGGACAAATCCTTCAGCATTTTGGCTGTATTGAGCACCTTTGGCCGTCCATTTGACTCAGTGCTGGCTCTTGCATATGGGGTGAGCAGAAGGGGAGGAATGGGAGGAGAAGGGGAAGCAGCGGAGCGAAGGGAGGAAGCTGAGCGGGGGAAGCCCGAGGCTAGAGGAGGCAGGGAGAGGAGGGCTAAATGCAAAATAAAACTATGGAACCCACTGACCATTTGCCTCATGTGGTCTCATCTGTCACAGTTGTCTTTGATGTCCTGCTGGTGGGTCCCTCTGGACAAGGACTGCATCTTCTGTGTGTCCCAGAGGGTGTGCTGCTCCATTCTGGTAAAGGATTAATAAAGTCAGTTTTTAATGATAATATCTCAGTGCTTCAAAATTACCATCCACAACATGGAGATGTATTTCTCACAGGAATGTCAAAGATTAAGCTTACCAGTGTTTAAGATCATTTGGAGGGAAGATATAGAGTACAGTGTTACTATTGCTTCCTCAGTCATTGCTCCAAGGTCTTTCACTCAGGCAGAGTTTTATTGCGGTAATTCAGATTCCATCATTTCTAAACCTTCACACTTTTCACATTCTTTGTATGACAGCTACAGTGCAGTATGACCACAATGGATTGCTGTAACTGCAGCACCTCTGCAAGAACCCGTGAAAGATTTCGGTGGGAATAGCTTGGCGGTGCAAGAGCAACCTCGAGCTACTGATTAAGAATTACTGTTATCCTGTATTGTACTATATGATACAGAAATAAAATTCACTTGATATGAAAAAGGGCCAAGCGTATCTCAGTGTATTTCTCAAGGCCTGAGTGAAGGTTCAATTCAGCCCGTGGCACTGGCCAGCAATTTGAAAATTGGTTGAAAGCCTCTGAACAAAACATTATGTGATGTGGGCTGACTCTGGTGGTAAGTATTTAATCACTGACTTCCTCCCAGCTCACCTTTTAGCCGCGTAATTACTTTACAGCAGTTCGGCGTAATTTTCTGCTAATGATGATATGGGATTCACCCAGAGCATACATCTTGCTTGGCTCTCTGCTGACAGAAAAGGGCTTGAGAGAAGCAAATGATACATGAACAGGCAGGTATCACACTTAGCAATGCTTTGAAGTCTGTGTTGGTATTAGCTCTTCCACTGAAATAGGTACCACAAACTAGGTTAATCAAGGGCACAGTGCTACAGAAGAAATAAATCTCTTTTCTAGTCTCTTTGTGCAGCAAGATCCTATTAGAAAACAAAGAGCGCTTTGATTTGGTAAAGCCTGTCCTCCAGAGCCTGCAAACGGTACGATGATAATTTATATCCCTTGAGGATCTGGCCCAGATGTTTTATGTAACTTTGTAATTTCTGCTTTTTTTTCTCTAAACCACCTGCCATTGAATGACCTGGTAATAAACAGGAAAGTGAGTAACAAGCAATATAGACTATACTATAGACTACTTCCTAAAAACGAGTCGGTTCTGCTTTCAGTTACATTTGTGCCGTACCAATGAATTTCGACAAAGGAACATGGTGTGCCCGAGACTGAACTGTTTCATTTTCAAGAGCTGCATTTAAGAAAAGAGAGGAGAAAAGAAAATTCAATTAAATGAAGCAATAAAGCCAGAGAAGTTCTGTTTGAAGAAAATCTGCAATGTTTGTTGCATCCCCAGCGAGTTGACATTTCAGGAAGGACGCTGCAGTTCTGTTCAGCTTACTTGAGAGAGAGTTATTGATGTCTAGGCTAGAATGAGCACAAATCATGCATGAGTAAGTTATTTATGCTGTCAGTCATTAGCTACGCATTTGGAGTGCTGGAGAACGTCGGGAACTCTGCAGTGCCCTCCTTAAATTAGGGACCGAGTCAGTTGTGACACAACCATTTGCTGTGTGTAACCTTCAGCATTCTATCGACCACAGACTGGTTTTGTAAATGAAAGTAGTAATCCTTGTTTATCAATATTTATTTAGGGAAGGTTGCAAACTGTGGGCAGATGCGGAAGTCCTTCCTTGAGCCATTCTGCTACTTGCTTTAAGGAAAGCTAACCACTCTGTCCCACAAACTGATGCTTACTCTGTGGTGGGGAAAACTAGGCTGAAGCTTGTTCTGTCATATCAGCATTTGCCTCTTCTCTTCCAGGACAGAGTACAAAGTCTTGAGAGAGTCTGTTTGTGGTACTCTCCTCTAAACACCTCCCGATTAGCCCAACTGGAAGTCTGGTACCCACAACCGGACCCAGTATTCCCCCGGGGCTCTGCTGGTGCGAAGAGCCTGGACGGATGACCTCATGGGCCTCTCGCAGACTATATGCTCCTATTTGTTTGTCCAGGTATGACATTTGCTTCTGTCGCGCTGACCTTCATGGAGAGCACTTTCCTGTCTACGCCTTCGTAAAGCGACACCTTTGTTCTGCATCTTGAGGGAAGACATAGCTGAAGCCAGTTCACTGTTTCTGCTGTTGTTCACAAAAGAGAAGGGTGAAGTGGGCACAAGGAGCCTCAGGGCAGGATTCAAGTCTTGTTCCTTCATCACTGTGAGAATGAAATAATTCCCAAATTAATACAAATGACAGCATTAGCTCAAGAGCTTCTGGTTTGATAATTTGGTTCCAAGAACTGGGCATCAGTTTTGACCAAGCAAGGAGCATTATCACATCTTGACAGAAAGAGGTAACCTCTTCCTGTGTAACCTCCCACATGTGGGAAAACAAAAGAAATTACTTTAGAGCTTGGGGCAGAAGTGCAACAAAGACTTAAAATAACTCCCAGTGAAAAGTGGGAGTCTGTGTTTCTAGATACTCTTAAAAACATGACTCAGATGCCCTCAGAAATTTGGTCATTTCATCAGTGCAGTAACCTGTGACTCATGAAATGAGCTGCTTTAAATGCGCCAAGTTTGTACAGAAAATGCATTGACCAACTGTCCACAATCCATTAGCAATGAGCAATCTGTGCTTGGTTTTCTATGAGCAGTTCCTTTTGGCCTCTCATGGTTTTTGTTTCCTTTTAATGTGGCGTACAAGAAGGGATGTGTGCAACGGAGTGACGCCACAGCTTCCTACGCTACCGGACAATTGCTAATGAAAAATTTGCACTGTTAGATATGCCTAATTTGACGGACTGAACTTGCTAGTTTTAAAGTCACATAAAACTAAAGTACACTGACAGTGATAAGTGATACACACTTGCCAGCACAAATGTGTCAGTATATTCGGTTTTGTGAATACATTAAGCACTGTGGATGCACTCAGCATAACGCATTTGCGTTCTAACTGGACATTCTGTGGCTGGACTGATGTTTGCATTTCTGCCCTAGATAAAATGGTGCAGAGGAATTCCACCTATATAGCACGGGCTCACCTTTGTTCTCAGTAAAGTCAGCAGCTTCAGTAGGAACTGAATTTGACTTAAGATCAAAAAGAAAAGTTTGATTTTGCTGGTCTGTCCTCTTCCTTCCTACTGTGTTTCCCTTTCCCTTAGAGGTGGCAATCTGAAGCTGTCAGAGCATCTTATTAGCTACAGCAATGGCTAAAGAGAAAACATTTAATTTGGAGAAACGGTGAGAGTTCTGGCATTATCTCTCTATCAGCTTCTGTCGCTCTCCTATCATTTAGATTCTAAATGCTACAAATGACAGTGTGCAATTTGTAACATTTAGAATCTAAATGCATGTGTAGCTTGTGTTGTAGACCAACAGGAATTTTAGACTTTGGACTAATGTTCTCTATGATACTGTATCTAAATGACATTGTAGATGCTGATGTGCAGGCACATGGTCACCGTAAAATGAACTGGGACCACTCACTCCTGCCTTAGTAAAACTGCAATGAGAAACACGGGTTGCCTAGATGAAAAGCCGTGTTTCACAGGATCAATACCCTTCCTTTCATTGGTGAGGCAGGGTGACTTTTTGTAATGGACAAGGTATAAGGAATACAGAATATTGTGCCCCTGAATGGTTCCCTCTCCTTTGTCTCCTTAATATATGGTCTTGATTTTGACTGTGGCCTTCAGCAATGCAAACTACAACACTTTATGATATCCTAATTGAACCTGCCGATTTGCACACTCATCTGCCTTCCTGAAAATCATTCAGCTTCAATGCTTTCTCCTAAATCTTGCAAAACCACTTTGGTTTCCTGATGCTTCGGGCAACTGACAGCATCTTTGCACAGCTCCTGATGTTGTCTTCAGGTCTGGGACTTGCCCCTGCCCACGGGGCACTTGCCTCCTTGGCAATGCTGAGCACGCTTTGACCTGGGGAGCAGCCACCAGCCTGTGCCTCCCTTGGAGCGTGAAGGAGTGGAGCAAAGGCAACAGCTTCTCTTTAGGTCTGAAATCCAGGGAGCAGACAGGAGGTTATGGAGGGATACGGGTTAGTTGTCCAAGGCACTGGATGTTTCTGCGGAAGAAGAGCCAGCTAAGCCCAAACTGCTGAAGCTCAAGCTGAGGCTGGCTGCTGGTACGTGCCTTTTGCATGGGAGTTGGTCCTGGGTGGCTCAGAGGTCGGGCAGGATGGGCTGTGCCTGCCTGCAGAGGAGCAGAGACGTCCATGCTCCTCACGCCACACAGCTCTGCTCCCCACCTAGAGAGCGGACACGAGGATCTCACGAAAGCCCCTTCTTGTAGGAGGGCTCCCAGGATGAGGAAAGCCCCCGTTGCAAGGGCTGAGGGCAGTTGGTGAGCCAGGGAGGGCTTTCGTCCAAGAAAATGCGGATGTCACGCATGCAGAAGAGTTAGTCATGTGGGAAAAAGGCAGCTCGGGGATTAAAAGGACTATTTGCCCAGCCCCCAGTTTGAAGCATGAGGAAGAGGGAGAGGATCTACGATTGCCCCCTCAGCGATGCCCAGGTGCAGCTGCGGCAGCGTGGCCCCTCTCCAAGCACGTCTGCTGTATCAGGGGGATGTGCAGAAGGGCTGAAGCCACCCCCGGGCCGTCTGCTGCCTCCACAAAGCCATTTTGCGGGGAGTCCTCAGAGCAAGGATTTGCCAGGTATTTAACTGATGTGAGCCGCTCTTCGGCAAACGGCAGAGGAGTGGCAGAGAGCGGGGCAGCTGCAGCCGGTGCAGGTGGTGGGGTGGCTGTCCCACAGCAGCTCGTCCTCCCTGGGGATGCTCCAGGCCAGGCAGCCCCGGCGCCGTGCAGCCACAGCCCTTCAGAGCTCCTCTCTGCAAATCGGTCACCCAGTAATCCTTATGTCCGTCTTTCTAGGCAGAATGACAAAGTGCAGCAGAGAGCGTAAGCAGTGCTCCTGCCTGGAAAAATGGCCCGATAATGGTATTTTAAGCAATTTTAAGGGTATGTGGTGCCCAATATGCAACACAGTGGTATCTTATTGAGGCAAGCCCTAACTGCAATTCTCTGTTATTGCAGTCCTCGTTTCGTAGCACAGCTCAGCCAACAACACGGGTGATGAGGCAGAAAACTGCTCTAACAGAGCCAGGGTACAGAAGAACATTGGTGGGCAGCTATTTAAGCAGATGTCAGACAACTCGGACCCTGGGGACTACCGGACTGGGAGTATCAGGTAGGAGCTGGGAGCCACAGCTCACACTGCAGACCCGAGGGGTAGAGGGGAGGACTGGCACACTGGAGGAGAACCAGCCTGTGTTGTCACGTCAGGTTACCTGCAGCCTTTGTAATGTAACGGTGGCAAACTGACATAGTCGTCTTTGCTCCGAGCCAAGCAGGCTGGCCGCCATCACATACGACAATGTATTTGATTGAGACCAGATTTTAACAGCCAGTTGCTCTTCTCCTATTACCCAAACCCAACGGCTGCTGCCTTGCTGCCCTTGCTGGAGGTTTGGGTTTCCTGAAAAGTCTCAAGGTATTTCCCTTCCTCAGTTGTTTGCTGTTTCCTTTTTGCTGTGGCACAAGTTGTCTCTGTGCTCTTGCCAGCTTTCCAGACCAGGTCCACCCCAAGAAATGCTCCCAACTCATCTGAGAATGGATGGCATCCTCACCCCGTAGACCTGCTGTCACCATCTCAGGCTACACAAATGACTCCCAGCTCGGAGCCCAGCCATCCTGAAAGCCTGCCGTGGTAGTAAGGCTGACACAAACAAGTCTGTATCCAGTGATCTCCCATGTGTCTGCTCAATGGGAGCAAATCCATCCATGAAAGTATGATGTGCGTGGAGCCCACTGGCTCCCCGCTGTTGTAACGCTGTTTTTCAAAACATAAGTTTGTGCTAATTCATCTCACAGCTTAAAGTTTTTTCTCTTGTATTAAGGCAACAGCAAGAAAGATGCAGTGTAATTCTTGTATTATTCCTCAGATATGATATCAAGTATTGCATTTAGGTATGCAATAGAAAAGAACTTAGAAATAAGGCTGAAAATTTGCAGCATAATTCAGTGTGACTCTCCTGGCTACATTTTCAGTTCACCGCAATGATCTCACACACACTTAAATGCAAGTGCAGGTGTATTCCCTATACAAAATGAGGTGACAGCCTTCTCTCCCCTCCAGGTATCCCCCAAGTACCCACTGCTTGGGGGGCCCTGGTTCGTGCAGGCACCCCTCGGGGTTTCAGGGCTGTGCATGGGCAGGTCGCAGCCGCAGGCTGGAGCGAGGAGCGTGGGTGACTCCTGCACCATGGCAGGGAGACGACAGCTATCAGGGATGCCCCTGAGGAAGGCACCAGAGCACTGTAAAGCCGGAAAAAATAACACCTGCATGTAAAAAGGGAATTTTGGATCAGCCAGCTCTGTTTTAGTGCCCTAAAAAGTACTGGGTCCAGTGATTGTGCAGTTAACTTAATCAGCACAGAAGAGAAAAAAGAGTTAAAGCGAATAGTCAACGTAGTCCCTGTTCTCTACTGGAGGAGAAGGAATCATATCAAGGTAATAAAAGACATAATTCTTTGCTCTGACAGACAACAGATGGAACAACAACAGAAAAACCTTTCAACATTTCACCACGTGACAGTCTCACTGGCAAATTAAGGAATGATGAGCTAGACAAGAATCACAAAAGGCACATAATTACTTAAGAAACAGGCTCCATGGTTCTCAGACAAGAAGAGGGGCCATTTTAAGTGATAGGTCTCCTGGGTCTTGCTGTATCCCATATCATCTGGATGTGGGAAGAGAAAACCTATCTTTTTTTGTGGGCATTGCCAAGCTGGGAGTCCTTTGAAAGATTACAATTCCAAATGATCATAAAAAATTGGAAAAATGGTCTGAAATCAGTGTGATGGACTTCAGCCCAGACAAATGCAAAATGCATGAATTAGTGCCACCCTAGAACCAGATGTACAGAGACAAAAAGGGGAACGGCTGAGCAGGCAACAGTGCTACCAGAAAGGTCACAACTGGAATATGAGTCAATGTTGGCTAATGTCACCAGAAAGAAGGTGTGTATCAGCAAGGTACAGCATGTAAGATGCAGATGGTGATTGCACTACTGATCATTGATAAGGTTTCTGTTATGATCAGATGTGGACACCATCACTGTGGAAGCACAAAATGTGGTGAGTCCGGATGGCACCAAGAAGAGTAACATGCAATTTAGGGAATGTGACCTCTGGGGAAGGGTTGAGTGAATGTTGTTGGCTTTTCCTTGAAAAAAAAAAAGATTGCTAGAGGATTGCACATGGATGACAGAGATCACTTGTCTCTGGTCCACAGGACATGGGTATCAGAAGATATTGAAGTAAGGTTCTTGCTCAGGGTCCCTGGTTTCTGGCTCTGCTTGCTGGGGATGCCTGTTGCTGGTCACTCTGCTGAGGCCGTGCTGTGTTCAGCCCATCGCAGATGGGAGGGATGGAGCTTCTTTCTTGGGGTTTGGCAATGAAGGGTCTGGTTGCTGCTGCTCCCATGTATACAGACTCATAGTGGTTTTGGAGAAGCTCTGCCGGGAACTGGAAACCGACCCNCCCCCCCCCCCCCCCCCGAGAAACAAACAAACCAACCCAAACCAACAGTGATCCTGAGCAGAAATAGGCTAATTTAAAAAGTACTAAGGTATTGGCTGATCGATAACACTCAACCCTAGCTGCATTTCCGGGACTAATTCATGCATTGATTTTCCCATTGATTTGCAGTAAGTGCTAGGTTCCTAGCTGGATTAGCAAAGGTATTTAGATACTAAACTGGAGTCATCTTAGTAGTCATAGTCACCTTAGTATTTAAATCCAGTTGATCTATAGTTCAGATTAGGTCTCTATGCAAGATGCTGTGATCCCATGAAGTCTCTTGCTACTTTTTGATAGTTCAGTGAGCACGTTTAAAAATCTGGTTTTATATGCCCCAGTTGCTTTGAAAATGAGGTATATTCTCCAAATCTCTCAGGCTTTGCAAAGCCTTTTTAAACATGGGCCTAAACACCCAACCACGTACCCTATGTCAGGCTAACTGGGATTTCTTCCTGCCTGGGAGTTAAGGTTCATGGCTTGGTGTTTCAGTGAAGTTTCTAAATATTTTTACAGCTTATCACCAACCTGTTAAAGGATTCACAGATTCTGAGCTACCAAAGATACAGGCAGGCTATAGATAAAGTGACCAGCTGTATCATTGACAGCACATTTGGGAAACATTAACCAAAAGTAAAAGCCTTTTATAAGAAGGCCATAAAATGGCAGGAGGAATTATGTTTTTCCAAAGTTAATCATTGACTTTTGTTTATTTGGCTTTTTATAAAAAACTTTTTCCTTTCTCTGTTACAATGGATAAAACCTATAAAAGGCCCAGCAAATTGGATTCAGCCTTTTTTCTTCACACTAGCCATGCTTGAAGGCTGATGAGACAAAGCTGAACAGAGAAGCTTACCTGAGGAAACCTACTTTGTTGGGAGGTTCTCAGCCTGGACATGAATATGTTGGTCCACCTCTGGCTTTTCTGTGGTCTGAGCGCTGTCGTGACCCCTCAGGATGTCACACAACAAGCCCAAATGTTTCTAGAGGAGTTTAACAGGATGGCAGAAGATATCAGCTATGAGAGCTCCCTTGCCTCATGGATCTACAACACCAACATCACCGAGGAGACTGCCAGGAAAATGGTAAGTGCTCCATCCTGCGGGTTTTAATGTTGTTTTAGGAATCTGACAGCTACTTGCTAGTTTATTTTGGTTCCGCCAAGGTTGGCTGAAATTGGAGTGCTACTTCTTTGGTAGCTGTGGTG
The DNA here is from genome assembly GCA_013401315.1 of Balaeniceps rex. Taxonomy (NCBI): domain Eukaryota; kingdom Metazoa; phylum Chordata; class Aves; order Pelecaniformes; family Balaenicipitidae; genus Balaeniceps; species Balaeniceps rex. Next base: position 41,012 of record VYZW01030111.1, on the reverse strand, counting down.
TAGGTTCAGGAGGGTAGAGGGTCTTGCTTTAACATAGCAATGCCTCACTGGAGGTGCCTGGGAACACCTGGGCTTTCTACTGACATGGACAATGCTCTCTCTTCTCTGTTGCTGAAATTACTTCTCACTGAATATCCAAACATTTTCTGAATGTAGGCATTCTATTAAATGTTTGCTGATGGTTTTATATAGTGGTCCACACCCTTTACCCAGTGGGGGACCTTCCCCCCTCCCCCCCATCACTCTTCTCATGGTCAGGGCTGTTGGTAGACCACCTGGAGGTATTTAACTGGGAAAAACAAAGGGAGATCATGGATCTCCAAATGCCAGCAGTGGAGTTTGTAGTACAGTAGTCTAGTACATTGGTTTGAAAGGCAATTTCTATCTGCAGGAAGGACCACAGCATTTGTACTTATGGTATCTTGCAACACAGTTCTCCCTGCTTCTCAACACCATCCTCTAGCTGTCCCAGCCAACGGGGTCTCTAGGCAAGTATCGTGTTTATCAAGAGCAGTCAGCCATGATCTGGCTGGTTACTGATACTCCCATGCCTCAGCCTAGCATCTCGTAACCTTGGAGCCTTTCAAAATGAACAAAACCACCTTGCATTTTGTAGCTGTGTGTATTTTAAAGTTAACTCAAGCTTTAGAGAACAATTCAGAGCATAAAAATGAAGCTGAACATCCTACATCTACTTTTGCATAATGGTTTAAGTCTTCCACTTTGTGGTCTTATAGCTTAATTAAAACATGGTTTAATTATCGTATTTCTTAATTAAAGCAAGGAGACTGGTTGCTGGAAGAAATCCTAATGACTAATCATTGTCAATCTGGAATGTTTTCCGAGGCACCAGGTACTTAAACTGTAACGTCTCCAAACATGCGAAATGAAAGCCCCATATAGTACTGTCGTGGTTTAGCCCCACTCGGCAACTAAGCACCACGCAGCCGCTCGCTCACCCTCCCCCTCCCCGGTGGGATGGGGGAGAGAATCGGAAGGGCAAGAGTAAGAAAACCCACGGGTTGAGATAAGAACAGTTTAATAATTGAAATAAAATAATAATAATAGTAATAATAATAATGATAATAATAATAATAATAATTGTAATGAAAAGGAGAACGAGAGAGACAAACAAAACCCAGGGAAAAGAAAACAAGTGATGCAACCGCTCACCACCCGCCGACCGACACCCAGCCAGTCCCCGAGCAGCGATCGCTGCCCCCCGGCTAACTCCCCTCGGTTTATATACTGAGCATGACGTCATATGGTATGGAATAGCCCTTTGGTCGATTTGGATCAACTATCTTGGGCTGTGCCCCCTCCCAACTTCTTGTGCACCTGGCAGAGCATGGGAAGCTGAAAAAGAAAGTCCTTGACTAGCCTAAGCACTACTTAGCAACAACTAAAACATCAGTGTGTTATCAGCATTCTTCTCATGCTAAATCCAAAACACAGCACTATGCTAGCTACTAGGAAGAAAAGTAACTCTAACTCAGCTGAAACCAGGACAAGTACTTTCAGCATTAATGAGATGATAATAAAATACATGAGGAGATACCAGCAATAAGAACCAATTAGTCCAGTGCTCAGAGAGAACGTTTTCTCTCACATGATCTCTTCAGTAGCGCTGGTAATAAACCCACTGCTTCCCCTCCTCGCTTTCTGCTGGAGGAGCAGAGTTAATGAATACTGTCCCTTCTGGCTCCTTCCCATCCATTTTCCTTGTAAATTGTGCCACAAACCCCGTAACTGTTCCTCTGACTTATCAACCAGTTCCTCTAATTGGGGAAAAATCAGACAACAAGCTAACTTCTTTTCCCTGGCTTTTGTAGCCAAAGAGCCCCCTCTTCTGCCCTGCCAGTCCTAAGGCACCTCTCCGTCCCTGCTCAGGACAAGCAGTTCAGAAACAGGTTTACACAGCGACGCTCTTATCAAGCTCTTGCCTGCCGAGCTTTGCAAGCTGCTGAGCAGTGGCAGGGCTGTTTGCTCTGCTCCCGTGAAGGGGAGAGTTTGGAAAGCCTCCCGGTGACGGCTGCCCTCACACAGAGGGGTTTCATGGGCAGGGGGAAACGTGGGGATGGGACTGCCAAGGGCTTACATCTGCCACTGCCTCTATCCGCCGGAGCCTAAAGCAGGTACGGTGGGTCCATCACATACGGGGCTGGACAACCTCGGCACAGCCCTGGTGAAAGCGTTGGCCTCACCATGTGTTTGCACAGGGGTGAAGTGTGCCTGAAAGAGCTCTGCAGGCACAACATGACATTTGTGTTTCCTAATGCCTCAGCATGGAGGGATGGGTGTTACAGGTGCCCTCTCCACAACCCAGGAAGCTCTGGCAGGAGCACAATTAATGAAGCTGTCCCAGGGACCCAGGTTAATTAGTACTGGTCTTGTTGCCATTTGGGATGGGTGCTGATGTGCTAAACTATGTACAAACATGTTAAAAAAAGGTGAATAAGACCTTCCCAAATCCCAATAATGCTCTTATGGTGCTACTTTGTGCACTGAAATCTGGGAGTTTCACGTGTCATGGTATGTAATTGCAGCAGTGGTAAAAGCAATCTCATGCAAAACATTGAGGTTTTGCATGCCCAATTTAGGCACATGTTTAGAGCCTCCTATGCCCAAGTATAATCTTTTATTTACCAAAACTTCAGGAGAAAGTGATATTTGCATAGTGAAAAGACTCAATATTAATATCTTGGCTGCTGTCTGTCACTGCTACTGAGGCAGAAATGAGGAATGACGTCTGGGTCACAGAACTCTTGTGCCCTGGCTTGAATCTGGTTTCTGTTAGGCACAGGTGGGTGAAGAAAAGCACTAAGGGAAGAATATGTGGTGATTTAGAGCAGCAGGGAACGCAGCTTGGTGATGCTGGATCAGCTATAACAAGCATGGTGTGAGGAGACAGTCCTGCTTTTTGCTGTTTCCAAAGAAAAATGGTTATCTGGGTGTGTGAATAAAACAAAGTTCTCCAGCCGTTTCACTGCACAGTGCAAGTGAAATCACAACTCAACTCGCAATCCTCAGGTGGTCTCCACAAATGAAGTTCTCCCCAGAAGTAATATTTTTTCCCACTGAGTACATCAGGCTGCTGCTCTCTTTTGGCGGAGTAATTCAGGGTTTGTGTGAACCCCTTTCAGAACGAGGCAGATGCCAAGTGGTCCGCGTTTTATGATGAGGCCTCCAGGAACGCCAGCACCTTCCCATTAGCCAGCATCCAGGATGCTCTCATCAGGCTGCAGATCCAGGCTCTCCAGGACAGAGGATCATCTGTGCTGTCACCGGAAAAATATAGCAGAGTAAGTTGCTGAATGTAGCTCATTTTTGTCGGGTGAGTTGAGCTGCCTCACACAACACCCCTGAGCGAGGACATGGTGCTGTCGCCACCCTGCTTGTCTCGGGATGATGCTGTCTCCCAGCATCGGTATGGAAAGCATACCTGTACAAGGTGCTCATAGCAGTACAGGACCGGAGGGGTGGTCTGGTTTAGGAAGCTGGTTCCCGTTCAAGTCAGCAGTTTTGCCATGTAATCCATGCAAAGAATTTCAAACATGCGCACGCCTCAGAGTTGTCCTTGCACAAATGGCCAGATTAGTCATAAGAGGAAAAGAGGACCTGTGGTAAGTGCTTGGCTAAGTCCAGACCTAGGGCAATCAGCAGAAAGAGATGGGTGAAAGGACATTCAATGAGTCAAAAAGGTGGAGGTGGAAGAAGTCTTTCTTTCTCTAAACATGTTGCATTATCAAACTGTGAAAAAGATGTTTCTATGCAGCGGGCACCCTGGGATGCCTGAGATTGGGAAGGGTTGGTGGCCTCCTTCCACAGCAAGTTGCTGCAGGCCAGCAAGATTTAGCAAGACGTATAACAAGATTGGACATTTCCACTGACAAGTTCATGTAAAAGGCATGTATATGGGTAACGACTATATGTGGAATTGGAGTGAGCAGCTATGCAGACTCAAAAGGGATTTATAACCAAACACTTGAGGGCTAAATGAGTTTCGTTTTGCTGGAGATCAAATTGAAACATAGCATTGAGTTAGGGGATCCTACAGTTGTGATTATAGAAGGATCCTGAGATTCTTCTGCTAAGATCAGCAGTGTTAACCACTGTGCAAGAAAAGCAGCGGACTGGCTGGATCTCCTGTCTGATCCAAATGAGATGTGTTTCTGGAAAGACAGATTACCTTGGTGGGAATGCTGACAGTTCATACAAATGTATATTTATTTTGGAGCACAGCAGTGCGCTGATGGTAATGCTGTCTCTGTTGAGGAGGTATTTTCTCCAGAATCCTCCCTGTTCAGACACTTGTAGTTTCCTAGATAAATGTCCTTTGAGGCTGAAATTGTTGATTCTTGCTTGAAAAGTGAGTTTTTGTACAGTCTGATGGGATTCCATAGGAATATTTAAATATTCTTCGCTGATACAAAAATTTCCCTGGGCGCCCACTTATTTTAATGCTGACACAGATGAAGTAGAGCTAGTCATTAACTACCCCTCCCACTGACAGCTCTACACAGTTCTGATTTAAAGCTTTAAATGAGAAATAACATATTCCTAAAGGAAAAGCTAAAAGTGGTGCATGTTTTTCTTCAGGTATGAAAACCTGAAAACATTAAAGAAAAAAAATCCCACAGAGCTATGTAGCATGGCTTCTGAGATAGAGCTGAATGATTTCAGATGAATTGGGCCTTCAGCTGATCCAAGACATGAGCCGTAACTTCTCTGTAATGGAGTATAAGCAGATCTATGCAATCAGTGTGATGTGATGTTAAAACCCACAAGCAACAGTCAGCCTGGCAGCACCTGCAGAAGGGGCCCTTTCTGCTGCCATTCAAAACCACGACCTGCCTGGAAAGTTTAGGTGGGTCCACGCTTATGGAAGCACATTGCTAAACTTTATTGGTTTATTGCTGCTGTATATTGATAGCTCTCTCGTGACAGTCAGTGCTCATTAAATTCAGAGCTCTCCCTGACTGGATATTAAGGACCTGTAGATTACGTCATGTATTTGAGAGATTATCTGTCTTTTCCAGCTAGGTCCTGGTTCAGTAATGCATTTAGGCAAATTCTTTCATTAATCTCTACTGAGCTTAAACATATGCTTAAATGTTAAGCTGGTGGGTGAAGTGTTGAACCGAGCTCTTAAGGAATTAGCATAATTGGCTGTTATTTTGCACAGAGTGGGTTTCTAACGAGCTATCTTGCATCTAACTTGCAGCTGAGCACTGTGCTAAATACAATGAGTACCATCTACAGCACTGGGACCGTCTGTAAAACCGCCGAACCATCTGAGTGTTTGGTGCTGGAGCCAGGTACAGTACGAACCACTGCCCCTACTGTGTCCTTTACACTGAGGGTTCAAAAAGAAAAAGCCCACGGGTGGCTCCTGACTGCAAGAGAACAGGCTGTAGTTTCAACAGATATATCCTGCTATCTAAAGCTTAGTCATAATTTTATTGCACCTTGCAGTTCAGGGACCTCCAGCGGGCCCGCTGCCCACGAAACATACTGTCTCTTACTTGTAGTAGACAAAATTTGGAGAGGGCTGCTCAGCTTGTGTGGCAGCCTGCCTGTCACCTGGGGTTTGCCTACACCACAGAAAGTCTATTTTTTCCCCCTGTCATCAAAGACTTGTTGGACTCAACGTTGCGTTGAATGCTACCAACTTAAGGGAAGCTAATGCAGAGAGAGCATTTAAGGGACTCGTGATCTGCTCTGTGTCTCTTAAAGAGAAGGAGGGGAAAACCTTAAATCAGAAACGAATGCAATAAAATAATGGGATATTTCAGTATATCAAACACAAAGTGTTTTCTTCTTAGTTCATGAAATTTCTTTTGCTTTGGCTCATTTGCCTGCTGTGAAAGAAAAATAAGGAGATTCTGCTTTTTCAAGGCCTAGTACTTCTTTTTTTGTTCTGACAGGTCTGGATGCTATTATGGCTAACAGCACGGATTATCATGAGAGACTGTGGGCCTGGGAAGGCTGGAGAGCTGATGTTGGCAGGATGATGAGACCATTATACGAAGAGTACGTTGAACTTAAAAATGAGGTTGCAAAGCTTAATAGTAAGTCACAATTTTTTTTCTTTTGTCTGGCTTCCAGAAATTAACAAACATATCGCAGTCTTGCACAATCTGCACAGGAATTCAAAACCCATACTTTTTACACATTGATGAGCAGCGCTTTGCACATAATTTGTTCTTGGTGTGCACGTTGCAAAGTGAGAGGCAATGCAGACAGGTGCCATTGACCAGACCAGAGGTCTGCCACCAGCCTGGAACAACAGGGGCATGTCTTTGTTGGCACCTTTCCCAAATGCCATAATATACCAGTGCCCTTCATTACATACTGTCTTAGCCAGAACTGCACTGCTTGTGACTTACGGGCAAGCATGCTCAATTTAAACAGCTTCTGAGTGCTGCTGAGTCTTGGCAATGTCTCCTCTTTTCTATTGGCCTTGACCTTCTTGTACCAGCCACAAGCAGTGGTACTTTTATAAGCATTATGCCCTAACTGGAATGATCAGATTTGGTAGGCCTGGGCCAGCAGAGGCAGCCAGGTGCTTAAAAAGGATTTTGCACTAAGGGAAGTGTGCTTCCAGTCAGATCTCCAGACAAATCATAGGGAATTGTCTTTTCAAGGAACAATGGCAGGTGGCTGCTAATTTTTTTTTGGCGGGGGGCTTTTAAAGTAGCTTCTGAAGTAGCTACATCATCTGCCTCTTGGCCATACTGCAGCTGTATCACCTACTTTCCTATACTCCTTGTTTTGTGAAAATTGTCAAGTTGGAGCTAGACACAGGAATAAGAAATTATAGTCCAAATAGTTAGACAGGAAAAAACCAAACATTAAGAAATGGTCATTATGACCTTCCATACCACTAAGGAAGAGACTTCAGCTATGAGCCATTTCTACTCCAGCCTTGATGGAACGCAGTGGACTGGAAGACTTAGTGGAACTGGGAGCTGAATTTCAGTTCTGGTGTCTACACTTGCCCTGGTTGTTTTGTTGCTGGAGGAGGGGGCCCATATTCAATACCCACCAGCTTATACCTTCTGTGAGAACCCGTCAGTATCCAGCCTGAGCAGAGGCTGCCCTCTGTCATAGCTGCAGGAGCTCCAGTCAGGAGGGACAATTTCCTTTGACCTCCATCTCCAGCTGGAATGACCCTAATTAGCAGATAACTGTGACTGCAATTTCTGCATTTCTTGGAGATCTCCCATACCTGCATGTTCATGGAACAGAGCCTTGGGGGAGCACTCTCCTCCCCGCTAGACCCACAGCATCTCGCGCTTTGCCGCTTTGCTTTGGGGGAAAGGCTGCAGGTCTGCATGGGATCAGCAGGGAGCTGCGCTGCTCCTGCAGACCTGAGCAGTATCATGTGGCACATCTCTGCTTCACAGGTTATTCTGACTATGGAGATTACTGGAGAGCAAATTATGAAGCAGACTACCCAGAAGAATACAAATACAGCCGTGACCAGCTGATCAAAGATGTGGAGAAGACATTTGAGCAGGTAGAGGCAGGAAAAACTCTCACCTGGGCCACAGGATTGTGTCTTGTGATGGTGGGCTCATGTGTCAATGTTGTGAAGGAAGACGAGACCTGCTCTAAACTGGCTAATCTCAGTCTACATGGGGTTAACAGACATTGGGAGACATACATGACATTTTTACCTCTGCAGCCATTCTAGGACCAGCTTGGTCCCCTCGGGCTGCGCTGTGCCAAAGGCTGGGAAAGAGGGAGCTCTGCAGATCCATGTCTCTCCTCCAGGTAGGGCCCATGGGGGGAGGTATATTTCCCATGGGGTAGATGGCATCTTTGATACTCTGCATCTAAAGTTAGCAATGCTCCCTCCCTTGTACCTGAGCAGGACTTCTGGGGCTAGGTTCTGGACTCAGCGCTTGAGCCCCGAGGCAGGGGGGCAAAGCTCAGCTGCAGGTTTGGGGTGCACTTACCTGCCAGGAGAATTTCACCAGAGACACCTTCGAGGCTCTCTGTTTAGAAGGGATGAGTGGCGTAGAGCAAAGAGAAAATAATTTGTTTGCTTCTCCTCCTGTGCCTCCAGATAAAACCTCTGTACCAGCAGCTGCATGCCTACGTGAGGCACCGGCTGGAGCAGGTCTACGGCCCCGAGCTCATCAGCTCCACGGGATGCCTCCCTGCTCACTTGCTGGGTATGTCAATGCGGCCTTGTCGCGCAAGCCTGACTTTGTACACCGGACAGTCACCTTCAAGGCACATGGGAACAGAGTAATCTGCCCGTTTAATTAGGGTATTAACAAACAGGTTACAGATAAGAGAAGAGGAGAGGAGAAATGGAGAAGTCCCTGGCAGAGATGACAGAGGTGCTTAGCAGCAGAGGCAGGGAGGGAAGGCAGATGTCTTCATCCTCGCCGGAGCTGGCGGCACCCAGCTCAAAACTCCAGGACGGGGCTGGGACATTTCCCTCACCTCTGTGCAGCACTTGTCTTCCTTAGAAATGAGAGTTTCAGAGAGACTTATTTTTCCTTTTAAATCTTATCCTAAGCTCCCAAGTTTCATGACTTTGCTTTCAAAGCATGCAACATCAAGCGGCTGTGCCTAATGTACATGAACACGGCAGTGGCAATCACATGGACTAACAACATGGATGTTCAGTTTTGAATAGACCTTTAGGAAGGTGATCAGTCCTGAAACTGTACTGTACAAGAATAGCTGATCTTGGGGAACAAAAGGATCTTTGATCTGAGTTTGACCTATGCATGACTTCCGAGAACTGCTCCCCCCCACATCTGGATCAGATCTGTTTAGATGTATAGGAGTCCCTATTTACAACACTGCACAATTTATAGAACTGTCTGGCACTTTTGAACAATACATAATCAATAATTTAAAGTATTTCTGTGTTTCTCTCTTTTGAAGGTGATATGTGGGGTAGATTTTGGACAAATCTGTATGCCTTGACTGTTCCCTATCCAGCCAAACCAAACATTGATGTAACTTCTACAATGGTTCAACAGGTAAGACATGCCTTTATGCAATATACATCATGTAACAAATCTAGATGGTATAAAAATTATACACCACATGTCAGCTGCTCTCTAGAAAGCCATAGCTGCACTAAGGCAGACACAGCACCAGCAAAACATTGCTTTCCACATCCTTTTTTGCTCTTCACCTTAATGTGTTCATGCATTTTCCACTGAACCTTCTCCCTTAGCTGTTCTCTCTTTCTTCTCCACCCTCTTTGACTGACCTAATCTTGGCTCCAAGTCTATTTTCCTCAGAGACACCTATCCATTAAGAGATATATTTTGTACATATAAATATTTCAGGAGTCATGGAGTTGGCTGGTATCAAATATGACCTTTGCCAGCCATTACCATAATCAAATAGTTTGTATATCACAGAGGTTTTTTTGCCAGTCTCGTTTATTTGGATACAGCTAGGAAACTGCGATGCTGCCTGTTATCTTTTGATAACTGCATAGCACCATAAGGTCTGTGTTTGAGATTTGTAGTGCTAACAGCCATGACAGCACCTTTACCAGACCGAGAACATGGGTGAAGATAACTCTCTGTAGTCTTGCCTAAGCTTCACTCCTTTTATAAAATAAAAGGTGGTTGGTGGAATTTGATTTCTGAAATGTGATTATTCACCTGAAATCTACCCTTCTCTCATAGGGAGCACTCCATGCAAATGTTATGCTGGCAAGAGAAGGAATAGCTAACTTTGATTCATAAGCAGTTTGCACAAGTCTGCATTAATCTCATCTCTGCTTTACAGTACTGACCCCCTTGTAGTCATAAATTTGTGTATATTGAAGTACGATCGTGAGGAGGGAAGCATTACTTACAGAGCCTTGGGGCAAAGGCTGGACTCATCCTTGTTGGTGGATGTGCCCAATTTAGGAATCTCATCCAACTGAGCTGTCTGCTACCTAAATCTCTGCAAAAACTCAGTCCAGTAAATGCAGAGCTCCTGCTATGTAGAATAATGAAACTGCTGAATGACAAAAATATTCTGAACATTAACATGCAGTTATGATCTGATAAGCAACTTCTCTAGATGCTTTTGCCAGGTTTTATGGTTCTGGCTGAGATCTCCTCTCATGTTTATCTGCTGGGAGTGCAGCTCCATTCCCTCAAATGAGTTGTCCCCGACTGAAGTGGCTGAACGGTCGGATCCCAGATCTGACATGCTACTGACAGGAATGCCTTTTTTATCTTCACTACCTTATGTTTTATTGAGAGCTTCTCTGGTCTGGGTCAGGTGCTATCTGCTGAACCTCTGAGTGCAGAAACCTATTTTGTTTGCGGGGAAAACACTTAATTCCAGTTCCCAGCAGAATTTGCGGAAGTGCTGAAGGCAGACACTACTGTTTTACTCTCAGTAAGTCAGGTGCTGATCTGAAGGCTCTGGGAGATAAATATGAAGTCAGCTGCCCTGTGTTAATCTGGCTGTTGGGAACAGGCTCCGCGCAGAAGCAGTGGTTAATGGTGGTGTTGTCTCTTTCAGAAATGGGATGCAATACAAATATTCAAAGCTGCTGAGGCCTTCTTCACCTCCATCGGCCTCTACAAAATGACTGAGGGCTTCTGGAATAACTCCATGCTCACAGAGCCAAACGACAGCAGGAAGGTTGTCTGCCATCCTACGGCGTGGGATCTGGGGAAAAATGACTACAGGTACTGCAATTACTATGACCCCATTTTATACCATCTCCTAGGACATTCATATTTTCACTAAAGGTGCACCATGCTGGTTTAAGTTATAATTTTTCCTTATTTATTATTTTTTTCTGGTTGATAAGAGGGGAAAGGAAGACAAGAGAGCAGGGATCTTGTGGGACTGTAAACCTTTCTGTGTAACTTTTTCTGTGAAGACCTAAGGACTAGTCTCAAATTTAAGCAGAGAAGTGGCTATTTATATGAATTAGAGAAATAATGACTATATTCTAGGGCTTAAGGAATAAGCAGAAATGTGGGTGCTTGTGGTTACCAGTGAGATTTGTGGACACCTGCACATTCTGCAGCAATAGCACAGGGTCCCTGGGTAGCAAGTGAAAACCTCCTGAGAGCCCACCATCTATTTTTAGCAGATATATCCAGTTTCATGAAAATCCATCAATATCTTCTGTATTTGGGAAAGGAGAGGGACAGCAAGTTCCCACACAATGAAGTCTCCTGCAGCAAATTCTGTCCCCTCTTGCAGTCCCACAGTTACCTGGGGAAAGAGGCTGGTCCCCAGCAGAGCCTTAGTGAAAGCTGACAGCCTCACACCTCAGCAGTCTGGGGAAGGTGAAAGGAAACCCTATTTGGAAGAAATTCCTGTATTAAATAGTACCTACATGAGGATGAAGTAGAAGGAGTCACTGACACACAGGTTTTTTTACACTATCTGCCTAAGTTTGATGGTGGGTACTCGCTCCAACACACACAGTGAGTTTATCACCACGTTTCAGAGAGCAGCTGCTTCTCACAAAACAGCAATTTTCTCTTACTCCCAGCACAATTTCAAGGTGGCTGAAAGTGTTTTGCTGAGTTCCTCTCCAAGCCTCTCTCTCGCAGGAGAAACTGCGCCCCATGCTAGGATGTGGCTGCCTGGGTTTTGCGAGGGGTGAGGGGTGTTCACAAGCTCTGGAGGCTGCTTTGCCCTGCGGTTGCGGCAGACAGAGCTCAGGCAGCAGCTGGCTGGGCCACCGTCTCTCTAATCACAAACACTTTGCTCTGGTGTGCAGGATCAAGATGTGCACCAAAGTGACCATGGACGACTTCCTGACTGCGCACCATGAGATGGGCCACATCGAGTACGACATGGCATACTCTAAGCAGCCCTTCCTGCTAAGAGGCGGCGCCAACGAGGGCTTCCATGAAGCAGTAGGTGAAATTATGTCACTTTCTGCAGCCACTCCTCAGCACTTGAAATCTCTTGGCCTCCTAGAGCCAACTTTCCAAGAGGATGAAGGTAAATAAATGCATAAATAGTATATCTTTAAGCAAAAACATTTGCAGGCCTTATTTTGTAGCAGAAGATTGTGTCCGCAAACTGAGTAGACTGAGATTAGCCAGTTTAGAGCAGGTCTCGTCTTCCTTCAACAGAGAGGCTTCTGAAAATCTTACCCCAGTAGCTTTTTTTTTTTTTACGATTTTCCCAAATCACATCATGAAGCAAGGATCACTACTTTATAACACTGCTAAATAATTTAGAAACAAATAGCTAGCACTTCATTACCTTCAGTACTGAAGAACTCATCCCAAAATCTTCATAGTTCATTTAGATGAGCCTCCAATAGTCTTCTCAATTTCTATTGCATGAATCCGTACATATCTCTACCAAGGTATGTATTTAGCAGTTCAAAGGAAACAGAAACCTTGAGATTTACATCTCCCACTTAAGTGAATATTGAGTGGACAACATAGGTAGGCCCTCATTATAATGCAGTTTGTCTGGCTTCTCTGAGTATTACCTTATAAGGATGGAGATGTACCAAAGTCTTCAGCTCAAAATTCCCCAGAGCCTGGGAAGGTTTTCAGTGGAGGATAATGAAATGTAAATGCCAAAGGGCTAGGTTATTTAAGAGGTAGGGGGAAAAGAAGAAGACAAAACTGTATACAATACCTAAGTGATCTTTTCTCATGTTTTTTTCACTAGTATTCTTCCTTCCACTTTTCCCTTAGTGAAAATCTGTAATTCAAACCAGATGTAAGCATTAGCTGTAAAAGGAAACAACTTTAGCTTTCTAATCAGATCCTAATTGCTACCATAACCATTACCTTAACTGCTTCTCTCTTCAGAAACAGAAATCAACTTTCTGCTCAAACAAGCACTAACGATTGTTGGAACAATGCCTTTTACTTACATGCTGGAGAAGTGGAGGTGGATGGTGTTTAAGGGTGAGATTACAAAGCAGGAATGGATGAAGCGATGGTGGGAGATGAAGTAAGTTTGAGAAACAAAGAGGATTTTTTGCAAATGAACCTGCAAAACCAACCCTTCGTAGTTACTCAAGATACTGAGGTGCCTGTGCCCCATAGGGCAGGATCTGTCTCTCAGGGTGTTTCTACAAAACCTGGTAGAGTGCCAGCTAGAAACAGCCAACATGGTGCAGACAGTGTCTCACAAGCCGTGTATCCCCATTAGCACTGCGTACAGCCCCGGGCAGTTTACCCTGCCTCTCGGCAGACTTCCTCCTCATTTCTAATGTCAGCTTCTCTGGTAACGACAGCCCATGGCCTTTGCATGGGGTGTTCCAGATCCCAGGATCAATATTGCCACATGCCCCAAGACATCTTCGTAGCTTAAGTACAGCCCTTCCCTAAGTCTCATCGGGCGTATGCTCTGGTTTGCTCCTCACCTCCTTAAGGACAAGTGGAAAGTGAAAGCCATTGCACTTGCCAGCCTGAAAAGCATACAGATCTCAGTCTACCAAGTATCTGTGCACACTTCTCTGCTTTGCTTCCTCCCCATTCTAGAATGGTATTGGAGGCAAATTGTCTGAAAGACTCCAGACTGATACTTTCCTTTCTTATGGATTAAGATACCACCTTTCTCAGTCAAGAAAATACAGTTCCCTTGGCAAGTAACATCCAGAGGTGCCTTTTCAGATTATGCCCACCAGCCAATCTATTTTCAGCACCTTGGAGCTCAAGATTAAAAAGCGGTTTGATTCAGACTGGAGTCTGTTATTTCCCAAGTTGGTTAACATGCAGGCAGAAAAATGCAAAGAAACCAAACAAGCCCCACGCTGAAAATGGAGTATGCACTCTAACACGAACACAAACAGTGAGCCTCCATCAGCCAACAAAATCTATAATAAAACTTGATACAAGCAAGCCTCCTGACCCACTGTAAAAATCAGTCAGCTTCGATTTATTCAAAAGTAGCAGAGATGTCAGAGAAATGGAGAATGACAAATTGTTCAGGGAAGCTTATCGCATCTGTTGTAGCAGCACTGCAAAGCTCTCTGCTGGAACAAGACCTTGAAATACAGGTTTACGGAAAATATTTCCATGTAAGCTTATTACCATTTTCAGAATTTAGGGCATGGGTTTGTTTCCATAGTACTGCTCAGGAAACGCGCTCTCAGGAGAGGAAAACAAAAACAAACCTCATCTCCAGCCCAGTGGCACAGCAGGCCATACACCTTTTGGGTCACCCAGTCTCCGCATGCGCTTACCCAACACAAAACTGCAAGTGTTAGTCTCCAAACTCAGGATGGCCCAGGGCATGAGGGGTGTGTGTGAAGCTCATGTCTTGTAGATTATTTCATGCCACTAATAGTGCCTGCACGCCCTGCTATCATACAAATCCCTTCCTTGCATGATCAGTTTCAAAGCAGCTTCTTCTCTGTGGTCTCCAGCTGTGGAGCAGTACTCATTTGGGGTTGCTGGGAGCTGTATGGACTTAACCTGTTTGGAAGTGAGAGGGGTGCCCATACGTATCAGACAATACAGAGGAAGAGCAGAGTCAGATTATTTTTCCTTATTATCTATTAACAGAAATCCTGTGTTTTTCCTTCATCCTCAGGAGAGAAATAGTTGGCGTTGTGGAACCAGTCCCTCATGATGAAACCTACTGCGACCCTGCAGTGCTGTTTCATGTGGCCAATGATTACTCATTCATAAGGTAGCTCAGTGTTTAATTCACGACTTACATTTTGGGTACAGAACAAGCCCTGACTACCTAAAACATCTACTGGAAGAGTCTCAGGACACAATGTTATTTTGTTTAAAGTCCTGACTGAAGGTCACTGATTTCAGTGGAAGTTTTTCTGTGGACATCAGGAGCTGCTCCATAGCAATCCCTAAGCAACGAGACGGCTGCTGAGCTTCTTGCTGAGCAGAGGAGCTTCATGCTGCCATCAAACCAGCAGGAGCACAGCTGTATGAGGTGCTTGCATCTTGGGGAGACAGCGTGTCCCATACCACTGTCATTTGGGCCATGCACATGCAGCCCTGAAGCAACTAACTCTGGACACCCCTCTGTGTCCCAACCACCTCATTTTAGAGGGCTCAGCCGGAGTGGAGAGTTGGGCCTTAAAAACCTTACTCGCTCCTGGTTTTTGTGGCAGCAAACAGATTTGGGGCTCTTCTGCTGCATTTGATCTTGGCGTTTTGTTAAATCTCAGTTAGCGTAGCCTATAAATATTAGCTGGCCTCTCTCCCTGCAGTGCAGCCTCCCAAGCAGGAGCGCTGGCTGGCACAGCAGAGCTTTCCAAAGGCCAAGGGCTTGTGGGTTTCCTTGCCAGAAGACTAACAGAACCTGTGCCTTCCTTCTCCTTGCCCTTCCTTTAGGTATTACACCCGGACCATCTATCAGTTCCAGTTTCAGGAGGCACTTTGCAAGACAGCTGAGCATACCGGCCCTCTTCACACATGTGACATTACCAACTCCAGAGCAGCTGGTCAGAATTTGAGGTAACAAAGCAGATTTCTCTCACGTAATAAATAAGAGTATAACAAAGCCTAACTCATCCTTGAAAGCTTCTGGAGTCAATGAGTTTGCATCAAGAATGAACCTAGCTTGAAAATTCAGCATGTATCTACTCAGTTTATTTTGACAAGTTGACTAAATTTATATCCACTGAGGATCTAAACATCAAAGGTTACATTGCCTGTTAATGAGAAAATAATTTATTTTTATTAATAGGAATGATGGGAGGAAGGAGGGAATTCAGAAGCAAAAAAGAAAACTTTGATACCAATTGCAGATTTTTTTTGCTAGATGTCTAGATTGAACATGGCAATAACATGTATTACCTCTCCTTCCACATACACAGACAACTGCTTGAATTAGGCAGATCCAAGCCCTGGACTCAAGCGCTGCAAAGCATAACAGGAGAGAAATACATGAATGCAGCGCCCTTGCTCCACTACTTCGAACCTTTATATAAGTGGCTGCAGAAAAACAATTCTGGCAGATACATTGGTTGGAAAACAGACTGGGCTCCATGTACGTACAGCTTGTGGGTGAATTAAGGACACCTGGTAGTCCCCTCTCAATCCTTGACCAGCGAGGTCCCTCTCTCTTGTAGCTGTTGAAGGCTCTTCCCCCTAGGGAAGCAGGGTTGTGGGAAATACCCATGAGCAGTCAGTTTTACTCATGGGAAGACAGACTGGCTTCCTCATGGCCAAAGCTGGAGAAGTCAGCACACATGGGGTTTATCACAGCCTCACCCAGTTTTCAGAAAAAGAGTTTATTTTTTTTTGATAGTGGCAGCGCTAAGAGCGTGGGATGGCTGTGCAGAGGGAAGAAAGACCAGAGGCTTGGACTTGTGTGGCGCTTGCCTGAGAGCAGTGAGCCTGTTCTGCAGGGCTGGAAGCCACCAGTCCTGGGAGCCAGAGGACCCTGAGCTGGGGGCATAGGGCAAACCAGTACAGAAAAATTACTCCTGTTTTGTTTGCTGTCATGTGCTAGTCAAAGAAAGGAGCTCAAGGGGAGGAAAAGGAAGAGACCATGGAAAAATGCAATTTTCAGCCTATTGTGGTGACACTGAGCATTGAACCACGCAGGTTATATACGTGTAATCACTGTCAGTACTGGAGAGCACCGTAACTCTTACAGTGCTGTGCCAGTCTCTAATGGTGGGATTCACCTAACCAGACACCAACACCTGCATCTGAGCTGCTCATTCCCAATGGTGGGAAAGAGGCATTTCCTTCAGGAGATGTCTAAAGAAGACCAGAGGACCGCGCTCTAGATGTGCTTGCTCTTTCTGTCTGCTACAAAGACAGGCTTGGCTGACTTGACAGCTCAGATACAGATGTTTGCAGTAGAGGTGGCTGAAGGGAAACAAGATCAATCCCACCAAGCTGGCCAGGGGGAACAGGGGAACCTGTAAGGAAACTTTAGCCGTCCCAGCATTTCCCAGGGACAGACTTTCTGTTGCTGCAGCTCTGACACGGACCTTGTTTCTTTTTAAACCAGATTCTGGCAATGCCATCAAAGTGCGCATCAGCCTGAAGTCAGCACTGGGGGACCAGGCGGTAAGTGTGTTTGCGCTCTGGCACTCTTCCCATTGCTCGGGCAACAGAGATGTTGTGCTAATGGCTCTCAGAAAATAAGGCAGAGTATAGCTCATCTTTGTGTCTGAAGAGTGGCGTCAGCTCAGGTGAAGGGTTATCACATAAAAGATGTCTTGTCTGAGTTTGTGGTCAAGACTCCCTCTACAATTAGTGGAGGGACCTTTCCAGGGAGTGATCACACCCATTTTAAAACATCTCAGCTAGATGAGTTGAGTTATTCTGTGGAGATACCAATAATTTTTTACCTGCTACAGGACAGGCCTGGAGGGCTAGCATAGGGGAACCTGTGTACCTGAAAACAGCTAGATTTTTCCCAGCTATGCTGATGTGTCTAAATAAAGCCTTTAACTAATTTCTTCTAATTTCCATTATCACGGCTATGGTGGCTGCCTTCAGAAGTTACTGTTAGAGCAGCTACTTCACATTTAAATGTGGGGCTAAAGCAGAGGGGTTGATCCCACTCTCTATTCTCAAATGCTCTTGATTTCACACTGAAACACTTATGCCAGCATTCCTTTGTAGATTTTTGTTTGCCAGTTTGCTGTAATCTTCCCAGGCCCCGCTATATTCGGCTGCCTCCTTGCCCTCCAACCCTAATGCAGAGACAGCTTTGTTATTAAGATTGTGGGGGGCAGTGCAGCTGCTTCTGTTTCAGATGAGGAGAAGGACTTTCATTTCCAAGAGCTTGTCTGCTTTTCCCAATTATACCAGCTGGTCCAATAAAATGTATTACCACAACTGAAAAAACTCATCAAAGCCAAAGATGGCTTTTAAGATTTTAAACAGAGCATTGGCTTAGCCCATCTGCTTAACCCAGGCTGCAAATTTGCTCCTTATTCTAGCTGCGCCTCTTTATGCTAATCTCACGGAGGCAGCATAGAAGGCTTAAGTGCAGACACTTCATTCCTGTTAATAGCCATTTTCACCTTGGAGAACATTAGTAATTTTCCAAGAACGAGTATGTCATCAGGCAGGTCATTTAGACCTGCGCGTCGGAGCCTATTGGACTAGCAAGGACACAATACCACGGGCTCATTTTTCATATGAATTGATGCTCTCGCTTCTATCACTCTCTCACATGCAAGCCCCACTGGAGTTTTATTGCTTCCTAGACCGCTGAGTCGAGTTAGATACAATTCAAAACTGATATCAACAGCATGAAAAGGTTCCATATTACAACACATTTATTAGTCATTATGGGTAATGTTTATCTTAATACCATTTTTATGCTTGCCTTTTGCCATCACAGTCTTTTGTTGTGCAATTGAGCAGCTGTAAAACAATCTCATACAGATTACTTAATTTGAATTATTGTATGGACGGTAGGTTCCTAAGCTCTGAAGAGCAAGCCATGCATTTTCCTCTCAAAACCAGTCCACCTCACCAACTTGCAAGAAACCTTTTCCATTCAGTGGCTTTCTGCCTCCCCACAAATTTCCCTTAGGCTGAGTTCCTGGGGACACGACTCTGAATGCTGGTATGCCGGCAGTGGGTACATGCATGGACTGGCATAGAGAAAAGGCAGGGGGAACCTCGGGCAGGAATCTTATCCCAGCTACAAAGAGCAATACGTTTTGGCTGCTTTACGTGGCTCACCGCACACAGAAGCTGTGAACCCAGTGCAACTGCTTGTTTACGATGTATTTCGAGCTGCTTGCACCATTGGGACAGAAGCAAGCGTTCTGAGTATGCCAGCAAATCTTTTTGCATTTCTGCTCTTTAGCGTTGGATAGAGCAGAAAGGGAAAGACCTCCCCCTCTTCTGCAGAGGGAGCGTCACTGGGGGGCAGCGGGGGCAGCTGCAGCACACGCAGGCAGCCCTGCACCTCTCAGCTACATACCCTGGCTGTTACCAGCAGGGAAGATTCAACAGCCCAAAGTTCTGGCAAATTAAGCATCCAGCCTCACGGATGGGCTTACACCAGCTGTGCCAGAGCTTGTGCTGCCGCAATTACCCTGCTAATTGTTTTCAGGCTGATGAGATTAAAGCTGCAGCCGTAGCATGGCTGGATCACCAGTGTAGCTGATGAGGCTGAAACACCCACAGCTTTGCTTCAGCTGGGGCTTTGTGACAGTGGCCTCCCAAGGGAAACTGCTACAACACCCCTGCTGAATCACTCGGAGTCTGTCTTATTTAAAATAAAAGGTTCCAGAAGTGTCAATCCCATGACCACCACTTGAAAATGGGACCCCTCTTCAAACATTAATTCAAAATTCCCCACTGGGTCAATGTCATACATGCAATTACATTGTAAAAGGCTGGCACACAAGATGGTGTTAGGAAATGGAGAGCTGTCAGCCTGCAGGCGTTTTGATGTATATTACAATGGAAAATCCTTTTTTGAATTAGAGGCCAGGCTTACACTGTCTTTCAAGTCACACGTGGGATCTTGCAGGGAACACGCTACAACAGAGCAGAGGTGCTTGGCAAAGTTCATTTCACTCTGAAAGGCAAAGCAGCCTCTGTAACGAGCAGCGAGCGCCAAGGCAGGTTTCTGAGATGCCTAGGGAAGGCGTGTGGGTAGTCATTACTCAAACACGGATCAGAAGCCAGCTAGGTACTTCCCATCCACACAGCCCGTAATGGTATTTATAAAGGCACTTGAGAGGCACAGGGGCAATTAAAATACATTAGCCTTAAAAAGACAAAATATACGCCATGGAAACAAATAAATTATTAAAAAGCTAAGATGCTAAGTACAGAAAGCAGCAGTAGAGGAATCAAGCTCAATTAGCTCCTGGTTTGGGGCGGGGGAGGGGAAGCGCTACAGAGCCTAAAGATGTCGGGGAGAAATGAAAAACTGAGAATCCCCGCACAACAGCGTAGTAGGCTGTGACGGTGAACACTGCCAGCTGCCGGAGACAACAGCGGTAACAAGGAGAGTGCTTCAGCGCAGGGCTTTGCCTGCCGCCCAGCAAGCAGGAGAAGGCCGCGGGCATTTGCCAAGGCAAAGGTGACCCACAGCTTCCACCCTTCCTAGCAGGAACAGCCAGAGCCGGCACAGCCCCTGCCCTCCGCACGCTGCCGGGACCGGGCTGGGGGCTGCTCTGCTAAGCAAGGCCTTTGGGTCACCCACGCCTTTCCTGGGGCCAGATCCTGCATGGGCTGACAACAGTTTCTGCTCTTTCCTCCCGTGTATTTCTCCCTCTTCATTTTATATCAGTGTCAAGAGGAGGACAGGGTTGAAAAATGTAGCTGGGTTTATAAAGCCTGTTACAACAGAGCCGCCTTCTACCACACCTTCCCAAATGATACTTGAGAAAGTCAGGAACTGTGTAAAACTGTCACTGGCAGCATTTATAGGCATTCCTGCTCAGGTACCATAAATGCAATCAAATCTAGGCCTTCGGGGGATAAAAAAAATTGCCACAGAGTTCAAACGGGAATTTTCCCTTCGTGCACACGCGGTGTTGCACAACAGACCAGGCTGCATTATCAGCTCCTGCGGTGGTTTTTGCCCCCTGTACAGCTCTCAGTTCCTGCCCTAGAGACGCTGTTTTTGACTTCCACTGCACATAACTTTGGGCTTATAAGGCAGGCCGGGAGAAGCCTGCGCACAGGCAGTGCATTTTTTATATCACCTATCTATTCTCCCGGGAAAAACAACAAATATATGCCTGCTGCAGAAATACTGACGCAAAGAGGTTTTTACCAAAACAAAACAAACCCCAAACAAAAATCCCAGCTCACCAAGCAAATAAATGAGCCACCTTCACACAACAACCCCACCCCAAAGTTTCTCCTCCTTAAAAGAACAGGTCTGCAAATAAAATAATGTGATTAAAACAAGATCTAAATTATGAAATCTTTAGACTTCAAACAGAATGCACAACATTTAGTAGGAATAATGTTGCTCCTGCTGCCTTTGCTCCCTGTAAGGCAGGGAGATGGGCTGGGACTGCAGCATCTTCAGCAGCCCCATGTAAAGATACCAGAAATTGCAGAGGGACAGCATGATGCAGTGTCTGGCAGTGGGGATGGCTGCTTGGTTGTTCTCCTGCAGAGCACCCAGATTAACAGAGCTAAAAGGTTTGAGTAGGTTCCTGAAGTGCTATCATGGCACAAATAAATAATACTGAAGTGCATGCCAAGCATTACAATTGCGATTTCTTCTTAGAATGATTTCTTAGTGTCAGATAACTTGCCATCTCTGATGAATTTCTCTTGTGCTGTTTTTGCAGTATGAATGGGATGAAAGTGAGCTCTTCTTGTTCAAGTCATCCATCGCCTATGCCATGAGAAAATACTTTGCAGAGGTGAAACAACAGGGAGTTAACTTCCAGTGAGTGGCTTGCTTAATTGTGCTGGCTATGTCTAGATTGCTTCTGGTTTGCTAGCGGCATTGGTGGAATTAATTGTGCCTTCTGTCAAATGTAAGGTGATAGCAAACAATGCCAAACATCAGCTGGTTGTAAAAGGCAAGATGCCAGCTTGGTTACATGCTGTCTTTTCACTCAGGAGTCTGAAGTTTAGGAGTAAAGTGCTAAAGTTAGGTAACTTTAGGGGATGCAAAAGGCTTTGTCTCCCACAGCTTATCAGTGGTGGAAGTGAGCCTTGAGAATTTGTGCGTGACACCTATATGGGAATATCAGCGAAGATACATTGATTAGAAATAAAAATTGCTAACACTATATCTGTAGGGTACTGGATATCCAAGAGGTTTTGGGCCAAGGAAAGATAAACTTGTTGATTATGAAGCACTAGAATTCTGTGCAGACTTACTAATCTTACCTATGTTCACTTACAAACATATCTATCTTCTGAAACTGATTTCAGTAAGAAAAACAACCCTTTTTATTAGGTCTCTTCAAAAATTTTCAGAAGCTATCTGATATTACGTTATAGAACATCAGTCATGTAACGTCTAGGATCTACTCCCAGCAGAATATATGGATGAAGGAATTTTTTTTTCACTTGGTACTTCATACATCACCTCATTCATGAGACCTGCCCCAAACACTCTGTGTTCTGCAGCTGATTATGTGCTTTGGAAAATTACGCCAAGGATTGTCTTAGGTACAGGGTAGATTCCTTCCATCTGAAGTTACTGATTAGCACATAGAAAAAGAAATTCTGTCAGGAAAATTGATTTCACTTCCCAGCTGAGGTCACTAGGAAGCATTCACTCAGCATAAACTAACCCCCTGGCACTGCCGATCAAACACAACTCTTCACTTGCCCGAATTTAAAGCTAATGTCATCTCAACACTAAGTTGAAAAAACCTTTCTCTTCTGTTTCGCATTCAGGATTACAGACATTCATGTTGGGGGACAGACACAAAGGGTCTCCTTCTACCTTACTGTCAGCATGCCAGGTAATATCAGTGATACTGTGCCCAAAGCTGATGTGGAAAATGCCATCAGGTGAGATTTTGCTCTCTGGGGGGAAAAAAAACCAAACCAAAACAGATGAAAGGGTGGAAAGGAAAGCAGTGCTCAAGTCAGCTGAGGCAGAAGGGGTGATAAGAAAGTCAGTTCTGCAGTTAGCATGGAAATAGTGGATGAGAGAAACTGTTATGACAGAAAGAAGAGAGTCCATCTATCTGATGGTGTCTTGGACAACAGCTGATGTAAAATGCTTCAGGGGGCTTGTAAAACTGCCATAACACACCTAATTGCATCATACCTTGCCAGAAAATATCATTCCTCAAACTTTAACAGGAGCTATCTTATATTCTGAAATAGAGCGCAGTAACAGTGTGTGCATGCACGCGTGTTTTCTTCCTCTCGTTAGTGAAAATTCAGTGCAAGAATTATTGTTAGCAAGGACTCCAGAATAATGATGTCTTAGAAAGACAGCCAGATGTATTTGATTATACAGAAAAGAACAGGTCAGAGCAGGAGCTAGTTCCCACTTACGGGTCAATGAAGAACTCTTTTATAGCACAGTATGACACTGCTGTAAGTCATTGCTGTAAAAGTGATAAGTAAAACTGCAACTCTGCAGATGGTCAGGGATAATGTGCAGAGGGAAATGAAGAGGGCACAAATCTAAAAGCAGCAGCAACATGAGATGGGGTTGAAAAAGCAGTGAGATAGTTTGGTGAACCAAGGGAGAAGAATATGACTATGAAAGTCACTGTCTGGTTAGCACTCAACAGCAGAAGCAGAAGTTCAGGGAAAAACAAGGCACAGAAAATACACCAGGAAAAGGGTTTTCAGGGCAGTGAAAAACACAAGAAACAAAACTATGGAAGACTGTAGGAGGGAAACAGGTAAGATGTCAAAGCTGTGGTTTTCTGTCACATATCCAAGAAACTTCTGGATAGCAAAGAAACTTAGGGTAAAGAGAATGAGGGGCAAAATGCAGATAGAGGGGGAGATCAGAAGGCTGTTTGCCTCATTTTGATGAAAGTTAAGACTGAGTTTAAGAGTTCATATAGTGTCTGAACATGTCAGTTAAGCTGCAACAGGTTAAGGGCTTAAGTTACTGTGGTTGTCACTCACCACCCCATGCCAGAGGAATATGGGTTTAGCAGTACCTCCTGTGTAGCCTTTTCAGCTGAGCAGTTCAGGGGAAGCTTGGCACACTGGAGATTTATACAACAACTGAAAACTGTTTATTTCCTTCCGATAAACATGTGAAACTCTTTGAATTTGCTCTTGATGGCAGGATGTCTCGGGGACGAATCAACGAGGCGTTCAGACTGGATGATAACACGCTGGAGTTTGTGGGCATCTCTCCGACCCTGGCCACACCTTATGAACCACCAGTCACTGTCTGGTTAATTATATTTGGGGTGGTCATTAGCCTGGTTGTCATTGGAGTTGTTGTCTTGATCATCACTGGACAGAGAGACCGCAAAAAGTAAGTAATATTTGTGATACTGTGATCATGACCACTGGGAGATGTCCTGATGATTGAATCACCAGGGTGCTTACAAATAGTCTGCCAAATCTAACTGAAGCAAGTCAGGGAATTAAAGCTTATTATCCCCTTCCTGTCAACAGTGATAGCTAAAGGTTCGACTCCCTGCCTTTCAGTGCATAGCAGCTTTGGCAGCTTAGTGCAATTTCCCCATCATCAGCAGTTTAACCAAGGCAGCTGGATGCTGCAGCCGCAGGCAGCTGTGGTGTGACCAGGCTTCTGCCAAGCCTGCTGCCAGGTGGATGGAGTGGCCTGCTGGGAACACAGTGCCTTCTCCAACAGCAGAGTTGCCCACGTTCATCAGCACCTGCAGTTTTCAATAATCTTGTTGGAGGCTGTCCAGTAATGTAATTTTCCTTAAATATTATTGCATTAACAGCAATATAGCTGGGTTGGTTTTCTATGTCTCTCCATTAATGGGGTTTCTAAGAACGTAGTTGGTTTGCTACAGTTCCCCTTAAAACAAACACAATTCCTTTTATATAAATATTCCCAGTTAAACACAGTGTTATTTACAGTAGGGGATTCTGGGGATCCAGGAGGACTTGAACAGAACAGGGGCTTCTAATATAAAATGAATTTTCATTACAGGAGAGCGAGAGAAAGTAGGAGTGAAGCAAGATCAAACTGTGAAGAGGTGAACCCTTACGATGAAGAGGGAAAAAGCAACATGGGTTTTGAGCCATCTGAAGAGACACAAACATCATTCTAGAAGTCATGGGTACACTAAAGGTTTCTGGTTTTTTCACTTCACTTTTAACAATAGTGCCTAGCAAGGACCAAAACACTATGGATGTCATCAAACATAATGCCTTCTGGTTGACCATTAATCTACTGGTTCATAGACAACAGCAACTAAATTGCTGTTTATGTGGTAACTAGAAAACATGCAAAAAATGAAGATATATATGTCCTGCGGCTTTTCTATGAATTATGCGCATAATATTACACACTGTTTGTGCTGCTTTTCATAAGTGTGCTGCATCCAACTTCTCTTTGTTTCCTCTGTAATGAGGTACAAAAGCTTGGAAGTATACAGTTGTATACAGATCAAGACAGACATAAGAATAGCTCACATACTCCTAATGCCCATGAGGAACATCTTGATCTTTCCAGACGGAGACCTCGAAAGTGTATCTAATAGACAGTGAGAAAAAAACTGACCACCAGAAGAACCTTAGTGATGAAGAACTCAATTTTATATGAAATAACTGCAATTTTTGCATGTTTAGGAAATCTGTATCAATGTAAAATGGATGCTGGATGAAGACTAACAAGCACTGGAACTTTGTTAGGAAGTTGTAACATAAGTTATTTTTCTAACTGTTTGCTTTGTAAGTATTGTAGAGATCAAATAGCCCATGCTCCCTCAAAACCAAAAAATTTAAAAGATCTGTGTTATGCTGTCATCTGAAAATGGAATAAACTTCCTTAATACTAAACAATCAAAGTTCTTTTTTCTTCAGTACCTTAGCCATTGCCTCCACTATTACAAATGCTGCATTACAAATACTGCATATTACAAACACAAATTGCACTATTACCTACAGGGGGCAGTAGATTGAGGCTTGGGAGGTTCAGGTGGCACCTGAAAAAGAAAAGCGGTTCACAAGGAGGGTAGTGCAGCACTGGAACAGGTTGCCTATTCCATGCTCTGCAAGAGGCTGTGGGATCTCTACCTTTAGAATTGTTCAGAGCTCAGGTAGACAAGGTATGGCTGATGGAGCAGCGGGGACAGTCCCACTCTGAGTGAGAAGTTTGGCCAGATGACCTTGAGAGGTCCCTTCCAGCCAGCATTTCTATGACTCCGTGTCTTGTAGGTCCCATGCCATACCTGCCACTATGCCAGCGCAGTTGTTCTGTACACATCAGGGTCACTGAAAGGCACAAGGTGTCTACTCAGTCCTGCATTCTGACAAAGAGCCAGTAGCAAACACGAGCCTGCATGAAAAACGTTCAGCAAATGCACGGACTCTTAAACTCATGGACCTCCAAAATTATCAGAAATTGTAGAAGGTATTCAAACATATATCTGAAAACAGACAGGTGGTCTCTGTGGGCTCACAAAACACTATCCTAATGCTCCACTCTCATTTCCTATTTAAGAGACAAGACCCTTAAATGAGACAGTTCAAAATGGTAGGCAGATGATACTGATTAACTGCAAACTAGACAGGAATGTAAAAGAATGAAAATAATTTTTCTTTAAGTTGCCTATCTACACCACATATCCCATTGCCATAACATCACTAAACCTTAGTACTTTAGCTGAACTTTCAAGATAAATAATTCAACCATATGTGGTCTTCCCACTTACCTTGCAGTAACAGAAAAAGGGAATGGCAAAGCTGGAAACAATCAAATAATGTAATTAGTCATGCCAGCCATCTTCAGATCTGTTGTTAAGATTAACATTTCCATTAAGGCAAAGCTTTCATTTCAAAGCAATTAATTTTAAAAGCTGTGCTATGAATCAAAAAACACCATTCAGAACTGTCAACACATAAAGCCACTAAAAAAATATAGCAGGATATTGGAAGAACAGAAATAAAAAGACAACATTTATATTAAAAAAAATCAACCACATGCATTAGCCCCAACAATACCTCACACCCTCTGTGCTGGGGGGGCCCTCTCTCCTCTCATATTTTATCTGTGTCAGCACTCCTTCGTGACCCTTTCTCTGGGTCAGCACTCCTTGGCCCAGCTCGATGCACAGGCAGCATCATACCATACCCTACCTCCCCCTCATGAGCAGCCTCCCATGGCTCCCCAGGCCTTTGTAGGTCCCCACAGTCATTCACATGACCCCAAATGCTGCTTGCCCTCAAACATGTGCACAGCTCCCCACGTAGCCAGGGATGTGCTCTGCTAGCCAGCTTCCAGTGCTGGGACCAGGCAACACCAGCAAGAGCAGGAGCTGGAGCCTCTGGCTGGCCAGAGACCTTCATTTCTTTTTCCCCTCTCCCCACGTGTCTGCACCCTGCATTTCTTACTCCTTAGGTTCAGGTGAGCTCAAACTGGAGCTGAAGAGGGGTCCCTGCTAGGGCTGGGCTAGCTCCACCAGGGAAAGGGCAAGCAGACATCACTTGGACTCTTGGAGGCATCACACACTGAACTAGCTCTAATATAAGGAGAGAGGAGAGGATTTTTTCCAGACCTTAATTTATTTTAAACCCCCTTTATTTTATACACGTTAGATCAGCATTTTACAAATGTCACTGTCTAAGTTTAGACGCCTCTGTTATAGTTATGTAGCTTCAGATGTATTTGGTGTCTCTGGACTTACTGAAGTTAGCACTAATTTGTGTAGTGCTATGCACATTTGAAAGTTGGGTGCTCTTATTTAAGTGTTAACATCACGAGCCAAATTTCAGGTCCTCAGTAGTAAAATATTTGGCTCAGCGATTATATTGATAGCATTTTCAGTTCTGTTCAAATTTTTGCTCTTCAGTTTTTACAAAGATCAGCAAATTTACCATTTACTATTACAATGACTATGGAATTCTGCATAAAACTTTTTTTCTCTATTTTTACATGTAGCAGGAAGCAATAACACTCTAGTAAGCACCTCATATGTTGCTGAGTTGCAAATATCTTAGATATGTAGCTTAGAATAAATTCCAAATCAAATGTACACCCTGAGGCCCAAAACTAAAGTCAATACTACTGGTAAGCAAACAGATATAATATTTTACCAGTAGTAATTTCTAAGTAATTGAAAGGAAGACTATAACTATTTATGTTGCTGTCACTTGCGGCAGTTCTAAATTTGACTTCAGGCATCAGCTTCAAGTGATTACAAAGAAAAAACATTTTCAGATGAGTTACGATAATCAGAAAACCTAACAAGCGTATATTTCCCAGTTTACATTTCCAGTTAAGGCCAAATAATGACAGCTTGGAAGCACTGCAGGGGTGTACACAACTGGTATATATATCTCAGTGTCTGAGAATCCCTTTGAGACAATGCTAACAAAATGAATTATATTCTTCCACAGTATCCTTCCAAATTCTGTCACCCACAGAGCGTCACAAAAGCTTTCTCCATACGCTTCTTGGTCAACTCCCTGATTAAATGAGAAGAACACTAATATACAGAATAATAGGGGTGGCTAATGTCAGGCAGATTTCAGACTTAGCTCTTGTGCAGAAGACAGGTGATATGGAACCAGTATGCACAGTCATCTATTTCTGAATCTTCTTTTTCAAGCTCTGTTGTCTTCTCTCAGTGCCTCAAAAAATGATAAGAGCTGATAAAAGGCAGGGCGCTTTTCTGGTAGCTAAATGAAGCAAAGATGATGGGTATGGTTATTTAATTTTGAAATCATTCCGGAACTGTAATTTGCATTAGTCTTTCTTGATTTTAGCATGCAGAAATTCATAGAGACAGTGATGATTATGAGGTAAAGAAAACTGAAGTTACTTTTTATGTCTATCTTATGTTGTGATAGTTTAATATTCTTTCTTTGCATTAGCATGTCCTCAAATGTAAGTTATTTTTCTCATTTTTCTGACAATTATATTAAAAAACACCCCCAAACATCACTGTCATTTCATGGTATCACCAATAATGTGCCTGTCCTGGTTTCAGCTGAGTTAGAGTTACTTTTCTTCCTAGTAGCTGGCATAGTGCTGTGTTTTGGATTTAGTATGAGAAGAATGCTGATAACACACTGATGTTTTAGCTGTTGCTAAGTAGTGCTTAGGCTAGTCAAGGACTTTCTTTTTCAGCTTCCCATGCTCTGCCAGGTGCACAAGAAGTTGGGAGGGGGCACAGCCCAAGATAGTTGATCCAAATTGACCAAAGGGCTATTCCATACCATATGACGTCATGCTCAGTATATAAACTGAGGGGAGTTGGCCGGGGGGCAGCGATCGCTGCTCGGGGACTGGCTGGGGGTCGGTCGGCGGGTGGTGAGCGGTTGCATCACTTGTTTTCTTTTCCCTGGGTTTTGTTTGTCTCTCTCGTTCTCCTTTTCATTACAATTATTATTATTATTATTATCATTATTATTATCATTATTATTATTATTACTATTATTATTATTTTATTTCAATTATTAAACTGTTCTTATCTCAACCCGTGGGTTTTCTTACTCTTGCCCTTCCGATTCTCTCCCCCATCCCACTGGGGAGGGGGAGGGTGAGCGAGCGGCTGCGTGGTGCTTAGTTGCCGACTGGGGCTAAACCACGACAGTGCCAAACAGTTCTTTGTTGCTGGTGAGAAACAAGTCATGGTCTACAGACAGCTGACTAAAATTTAGATGAAGAGGAACAATAAATCAGGATAATTCTTGGCACAGAAGACGCAGATCTCTCAAAATAAAATGAGCATGATCAGCATTTGACTTACAACTCCTAGAAGACTCACAGATGGGGTAACACATCCTTCTCATTCTGTGGGTGGGGTTATTTCACACAACTTTAGCTATCTGAAAAGGTAGAGGTCTCATCTACATTTGCTGTTTAAGACCTCTGCATAGGAAAGCAGATATCTTTTATTCTGTGGTGGCTAAGATAGAAAGGGCAAATGACCATGGAGAGGTACCAGTAACAGTCCTGTAATCATGTAAGAAATTTAGACAATTAGCTTAGCTCGGCACCCAAATTTTAAATCACTAAAATTAGGTGAGAAGAATCTCATCCTGTATATTATGTTGATGTTGAACGGTATTTTACTGTTATTTGCTCAAATACATGGTTCTGAAAAGAAGGGAGCCGATCTTCCTTTATGCCTTGTTTCCTGTGCTAACAACGTCCTGAACTAGACTGCTATATAGAATGTACTACATACAAGCAACGGCTTTTATAAGGGATATTTTCCACTATGAACATTAGTTCAGCTATCAACAGGGACTCCTAGTGACTCCTATTATTTTGTTTTCTCCAGTTTGTATGTGCAGATATACATACCTCATGCCAGCAGTTGTACATTATCTGGCAGATGATGTCTGAAACCAGTTGCGGTCTGTAAAGTCTGTATCCTTGAGAAACTTTCTCAATCACCTGCATGTTATCATAATGCTCATAGGGCTGCTTTCCCAAAGTGAACACCTCCCACATTAAGATACCTGCAAAAATATTCACAGCAATAAAAGACGAGAAATGAAAGTTAAGAAACGCAAGATAACCCCTTTTTCCCGGAACAAGACACACATGCAACATATAACTGAACAGACTCTTTACAAACAATATTGTCCAAAGAAAAGTGTGGAGATGACTGACAAGTGGAATTCTGTACCCAAATGTAAAGCAACTTCTACTGCAGAAGAAGGTAAAATTAGATTATAAAGTTAGTTATAAAATACATTTAATGTGGACAATGATGGAGAAAACCCAAAATACATAAAAACATCCCCTTATATATGTATGTGTATATACACAGAGAGAGGGAAGGAAAAACAAAATGACAGCTATAGGTATCTATGTTTTTATAGAATAATAAGAAAATTTTTAGTGATTTTTTTAAGTGAGTGCGACATATACTCCTTTGGTATCAGAAAGATTTCCGAATACTTTATAGTGTCAGCTACACATACCTATAAAAACTGGATTATACTGAAACAATAGGAACACTGGATACTATCATAATCATTAATTCATAATGCTAGCTTTGCAAGAAACAATTTTTGTTGTAACTGAACATATGCGTTCAGTTCTGTAGCCCTTTAAAGACTCGTTAGTTAAAGCCAACCAAACAAGAACTGATGGATCCCGCTCTCCCCTTGCTTCCACTGCATCAATGGGTAGTGTCAAAATGAGAAAAGACCTTCTAAGGAAAAATAATGTTTCTCATTGAAGTTAATGCCAATATTGAAGTTAACGACAATAAAGCCTGGAGCCAGGATTTCATCATTAAGAGCAAAAAGAAAACATATCACCAGAAAATCCAACTTCTGATTTAATCATATATATTATAAACAACTTCTAAAGGGCGTGAACGAGCTGTTTCTCTGCCAAAGTTGTTAATATTGGGAGACTAGCTGAAGTTAAAGATAAGAAGCAGCCCAGCATTTGGAAACACTTTCATCTGCTTTGTTCACCATTGTTCAATGTCAAGAACAGTAGGTTGCCAATCGTTCATCAACTTGACAGCTGCCAAAATTTTCCTACTGGAGGAGCAAACCCATGTAAGTGGAATTTAAGCCCGTTCACAAAAGGGTCCCTTTCTTTTGACACCTTTTGCAGACTTTTAGAAACACTGAACAGACTCCAGGGATTTGTAAATCACAGCTAGAAAACCACCTAAGTAGAAGTTCAAATGTTTTAAATTCCTGGGTAGAAAGAGATCTGCAAATGCATGTTATTTTTGCTGAGATACAGAGTCCCAGCTCACACAGACCCTCTTCCATGGCTGGCTTATGCACAGAGTCCGCTCTGACCTCTGTGACTAACAAAAAGCTCTTTTGACTTGGGCAGCACCGATTTATGGTCTAGATATGCCAAAGATACTGTTTGATCCCCATTGCCAATGATTTACTTTACCATATTAAACACATATATAGCAAATGGGGAGTGGGCAGAGTTTCTATGTGCATGAAAGAAAAACAATAAGGCTAAAAAAATCCAAAGAGAATAGGACCTGGATGAATAAAAATATTAAACAAGAACATAAGCTGTAACTGCTTTTTACATTCCTTCAGTGTGTAAATGTCTAGCATTTCTGCTTAGTAAGCTGAGGAAATCCAAACATAATGGCATATATGCATACATATTTATATGTCAAATTCCATACATACCAAAGGCCCATACATCTGACTTGCTGCTAAATTTGGTGTAATGAAAAACTTCTGGTGCTGACCACTTCACTGGAAACTTGGTTCCTAGTGAACTTACATACAGGTCATCCAGAACATACCTACAAGGCAAGAACCAAACTTGGTTGTGACCAAGTTACAGTGAAATACTATTTACTGCTTCTTCCTTGTACGTCACAAGGTTCCTAAGAAAAGCCTGGGCAGAATCCCAAATTTCCAAAGGATACCTGATAGAGGCATTAGCTATAATCTATAGAACAGATCATTGCTACCAACTTAGAGAAATAATGCAGAATCATAGAAATGCCTGTTGTAAGTCCATCTAGCCCAGCCTCCTGCTCAAATAGGATTACTCCCAACATCAGATCAGGTCAGCCATGGCTCTGTGTAGCCAAGTCTTAAAAGCCTCCAAAGATTGCAATGTCATAGTCTCCCTGACTGGCATGTTTTACTGTTCTACCACCCTCCTGGGGAAACGACTTCTCTTACTGTCCAGCTTGAACTTCCCAAGCCACAGTATGTGGCCAATGTCCGCTGTTATATCACCTGGCACTGATAAGACTTATTTGGCTCCATCAGCTTTGTAACTGTAAGTAGCTATAGGCAGCTTTTAGATCCCCTCTTTACCTTTCTCTTCACCAGACTAAGCAGCCTGCTCCCTCAGCCTCTTCTCAGAGGACATGTTCTCTAGGCTGCTCATCCCCTCCAGCTTCTCTCCATTGGGGCTGCCGATTCAGATGTTTGGCCCCCAAATTAGGTGAAAATCTTGTAGGCAAGCAAACTCTGAGATTTCTTTAACAAACATGACTAGTGAAATCTCTCAGCTGCGATTGGCCTTTAAGGCTCAACTTTTTGAGGCAGCAGAATGACTTTATTCTAACCCCACAAGGGCTTATGGTCACTAATGGAAAGGAGGCACAAAGAGCTGTATCACACCCTGTGGCTTAACTTTCCTAACAGCCAGTTGCTAGCTGATCAGTGCCAGTAAGCTACATTAACATCATAGCTTCACAAGGGTCCCAGTTCTTTTACTTACCTAGTCATCCCAAAGTCAGATACTTTCACAGTAAGGTTGCTGTCAACCAAACAGTTCCTAGCAGCCTGTAGTAGAGAAATGAGAAAAGAGATGAGTGGAAAAAAATACAGAGAGGAGTAAATAATGTCATGTCTTGGTAATTTGCTAATAATAATTTCTGTCCTCTACCGTTTCAATGAATAATGACATTCTTTGATTGAAGCTATTAAGTTTGGAACTGGAAGGGAATGGTAAGTAGCTATCTTATTTCACTTTTTGACTATTGATTGAAAAACATTCTTTACCATTATCCCAGCTTTACAAACAAGGACATTGAGGGATGAGGAAACAGAGGTGAGAAACCCACATTCACCTAGAAAAACAGCAACAGAGCCAGAAACTAAACCCTGTCTTTCAAATGGCATCATACTCCAGGATCTTTTCAGTAGTCTCAGAATTTACCAAGGCGTGAAAAAGTGAAAAACATTGATTGGATTATTCGCAATGCGCTATAAACAGAGTGGAGCAATGAAAGGTGATTTAAACAGTTTGATTTATGAAAAGTTCAATATAAGCCTAGTTCTGCAGATGATCACTTGAGAACATTTATCTAAGGCTGTATTCTCTGCCTGCATGCTTATTAATTTCTGTGATACAGTTTACATCTACAGTTTTCAACCTGAAATCAAGCTCAAGTTTTATTTCTGTTTTCCCATGGTGCACAGCCAGTTTTCGGGAAACTGACTTTGTATTTACAACTTGAATTCTGCTACTTCAGTTGTCTGATATTCCTGATTTCTGAATCGGGGTGTGAAAACTGGTGAGGTATGGATTTAACAACTTTGTTTACACATAAAGGCAATTCTTTGAAAGCATCAACAAGACATTTAAAATGCTACCTGAGGAGACTGCACCCCTATTGGAAAATTAAGCAAGTCTGTAACATAAATTGTCACAAATCTTCCCCAAAGCTAGCATTCCTGAAAGCTAAGTTTTGCACAAACTTTCGGTCCAAGTCCTTGGAAGGCCTGGTCACTTCATTGAAAACAACTTGAAATACTTGCTTAAAAACTGGCAGATAAATGTATTTAAAAGAGCTAGGTAGCCACAGACTTTCAAGTTCTGCTCCGCTTGCAATGCACCAGAGTAACTTCCAGTTTATCCTAGTAGTGTTCACACTTGTTTTATAAGGGAAATAGTGACTGTCCTGGTTTCAGCTGGGATAGAGTTAATTTTCTTCCTAGTAGCTGGCATAGTGTGGTGTTTTGGATTTAGGATGAGAATAATGCTGATAACACACTGATGTTTTAGCTGTTGCTAAGAGTGCTTACCCTAGTCAAGGACTTTTCAGCTTCCCATGCTCTGCCAGGTGCACAAGAAGTTGGGAGGGGGCACAGCCAGGACAGCTGACCCAAACTGACCAAAGGGCTATTCCATACCATATGACATCATGCTCAGTATATAAACTGGGGGGAGTTGGCTGTGGGGCAGCGATTGCTGCTCGGGGACTGGCTGGGAATTGGTCAGCGGGTGGTGAGCAGTCACATTGTGCATCACTTGTTTTGTATATTCTTTTATCATTATTATTATTAGTTTCTCTTCCTCTGCTGTCCTATTGAACTACCTTTCTCTCAACCCACAGGTTTTACTTTTTTTTTCAATTCTCTCCCCCATCCCACTCGGGGTGGGGGAAGGTGAGCGAGCGGCTGTGTGGTGCTTAGTTGCCAACTGGGGTTAAACCATGACAGTGACCCAGATCTTTAATGTTGCACTGCTTTCTCCTGGAGGACTACAGCATCATTGGACAGAACCCTTTACTTCAGTGGACTGATTTTACAACTGGATGTCTGTGCTGCCAAGTGGTGCATAAATCCTTGAGGCTAGAGCCCGTAAATGCAGGCAGCACAGTATGCAGTGCTGTAGACCTGTCAGCTCAGCTCTGAAGCAGAGCATATTAGCTCATGGGCAGTGCTGTTTACATGTGGCTTTACATGTGCTTGTCCAGAGCTGCCTTGTAATGAGCCAGCTGGGTGTCTCTGTTCAGTGGACCACAACGCTTTCAGGGGTGAGTGCCAGCAGAGCCACTGCCAGCTGTGGATCATCCTGAGGGGTAGGATTGCTTAGTGTTAGGTCATCCCCCTACCGTCCCTGTTCCACTTCTCCCATGGGATAGCTTACCAAATCTCTATGTATGAACTGACAGCTCTCCAGAAATGCCATAGCATCACAAACATCATAACATATTTCCAGAAGCTGAAGGGGTTGTAGTTCCTTCCCGTGACTCCTTAAGTAGCTGAGCAAACAGCCATTAGGCATGTATTCTGTCACTAGGTAGATGGGATATGATTTTGAGCATACACCGTACAGTCTAACAAGTTTGGGATGATTAAATTTCCTGAAATAAAAAAAATAAAATAATCAAATAATAAATGAAGATTCTTGTGCATTTCTGTAAGTTTTGTTCTTCAAATAATACAACATAGTGAAAGAAATTATTGAGACTGGATACAGTCCCGTCTCAGACTTCAAATATTCCTTTTCAAGAAGAACTGAGTGTCCTTCTGCTGGTTACTTTGAAACTCAGTATTGATGACAATCAAAAGAAAGACTCAGTATTGATGAAATGACAACTTTATAGTCAAAACCTGAAATAGGATTTAGCAAAGCAAAACTTATTGGTGGGAGAAAATAGATCTGAGTTGGTGGGGTGGACCTTAGACCTTAAGGTTTTCTACTAAAATGATGTTGCAAAATTTTCACATTGAGAATCCTGATTATATCAGATAGTTAACTGACAGGAATGTAGTGCGTTCCTTCAGGATACGAGATATACGAAATATTCTTGAATTCGTATGCTTCAATCATCATCTCATGGAATTTCACTGGAAATTCTAAAATCCTTACCTCTTTGGAGTCAGAGACTAAAATTTCAAGTCTCACGTTCATATTTCTGGCATTTCTCAGTTATTGATCTGTCTCTCATTCCTACCTGCAGGGTGGCAGGAGCAGCTTTCTAACTGTTTCTGTATAAATGCTAATGAAGCAGAGTTTT
Source organism: Balaeniceps rex (assembly GCA_013401315.1). Lineage (NCBI taxonomy): Eukaryota > Metazoa > Chordata > Aves > Pelecaniformes > Balaenicipitidae > Balaeniceps > Balaeniceps rex. Next base: position 5,302 of record VYZW01030111.1, on the reverse strand, counting down.
AAGTGACATATGTGGAACCTCTGAAGTTGTGGAAGAGATGTTAATTGAAGACTTTGTAGATGACTATATCAATCTTTGCGAAGTTCTTTTGGTAATACTTCAAATATCCTATATGGCTACCTATTTAGCTTGTGCCTAATGTACTCGACACTACTTAATGCTATTTTTAAGAGGAGATTCTCTTTCCTGTGTGTGCTATACATTACTGATTAATGTTTGGAGAGATCATTATTTCCAAATAATTAAGCTTACATCATGGTCTGAGCTTCTTCTAGGAATTCATCTTCTGACATTGCTCCCTCTTTTATCATCTTTATGGCCACATCATATTGTCCCTTCCACTTTCCTAGATGCACCACTCCAAACTGACCACGCCCTAGCTCTCTCAACAGGACAATCTCTTCTCGCTTCAGCTCCCAAATTCCTAGTGGGACAAAAGAAATTTGTTTAGCAAATAAAATGGACAAATGCAAGCATGGTATCCCCTACATGCAATGCTGCTGTTTTCTCTAGAGGGCTGCAGGACCACGCAGCACTGAAGCAACATATCTGTCTCTCAGCTCTGTGTTTGAGTTATGGAAGAAGACTACACTTCCTACAAGTGTTGTTTGCTACTGCTTAGGTTTAAGCCTTATAAATAGTTTTGAGAAAGATTTATTCATCAAATGATGATATATTTTCATCTAGGAGATTGGAGAACAAGTATTAGTGTGCCAGGTAATGTGGCAAAGGGAAAGAATGGCCATGACTCAGATATGCTGGGGAAGGAAGCTTGCAAGGTCTTACACAGTTGATATAAGACCTGACATAAAATACCTTAAAAAGGGCACAACACAGAAGTTGATATAAAATGCCTTTGCATTCACGTAGCCCTGGATGTAGACTAGATGCACTTGTAGGAAGGGATACCCTATTTCATAGAACCATAAAGTCTCAATGCTACACTGGACAAGAGGAAACTACAGAAGGAGCTATTGACTGAAAGACCATCCTTCCCCAATTTTCACATTGCCTCCTGCATGGACAAGTGGAAATGGCACCAAACAAAGATTCTGTAACCTCCTGCCAGCCTGAAAGCAGTAAGAGTCCTGATTTTCTGCCTATTATTTTCTTGGTGGCCAAGACTGACACCAGTTTCAAAAAGGAGAGTTATCTTCATACCATTTCCTAATGAAGCTGTGGATGGGACTTTATTTTCTTGTGTAGACACTGCATGCCGGAGCCTTGTCACCATACCTACAAAGAAAACCTGTTAAAGGTCACAATAGATACACGAGTCTTCGAAAATCAAAGAAAATACAGGGAAACTAATACCTCCCTCTCCCTGCCATATTACAACCATCCAGGTAATGACAGATATTCAATATTCAATATTCAGCAGCTGCTGCATCACTTCATGAGACTAAAAATTTTCTGTGCTTAAGGGCTAATCCAGCAGAGGTATTGCAAGAAGAGGTAGTACAATACCAAAAAGCACTGTACAGCAAAGGAAAGCAACTGTATTGATTGTGAATATGTCAGATCAAGTTCCACCCAAACTCTCCCAAAAGATGTTCAGGATTTAGAGTATTCAGTATTGGAAGAGATTCACCATAATGCTGAGAAGTCCAGAAGCCTATGCCAAAGCCAATCAAGTAGAAAGAGCATATAGGATTACCAGCCGAGTTGTGCTGATGGTAGTGTATAAGCTTGGGAATTGATTCAAAATAGTAATTTTCAGCGAGGTAATACTTATTCTCAGGGGTTTTGTGCACATGGTAATGTTTGACTGTTCCTTTTTTGCTTCTGAAAAACATCACAAAGTGCAGTACATGTCAAAGCCTTGCAAAATGCCTTCCAGCCCACTGCAACACTCCAGCTGGCCAAATAACAAAACATGTAATAGATGTCACCAGGAAGACCATTACATTTACATCAGTCTGCTTTTTCCTCCTTAACACCTGCTGGCTATGTAGTACAGGCTCTTAGCACATTGGAGACTTCTGCTGCATACTCTAATGTAGTCTGATGGTTAGTACTTGTCTCCCAACAGTTACATCTAGAGGAAAAGACTTTCATATACTGCCCTTCCAATGGTTCTACATCTAATTTTGAACACCTTCCCTTCCCCTTGCCCTTCTCATTCCCATTCCTCTTCCCTTTCTTCTCTCTCACTCTTGAGACCCAGCTATTCCCCTAGATTATGTGCCTGTTACATGCCTATTCTGGACCTCCATTACCCCGTTCAGGGAGCCACTGTCAGGTATGAATTCAAATAACTAATATGACCTGAATGTGCCCCAGGTTCACCTTTAACAGAATGTAGAGATTTTGTTGTTGACCAGTCGCACCAAGCAGCATGCCCATAGCATGCTCATAGAAATGGTACACATTCTTTAGATACTCACTCAGGAACCTTGCTGAACACAGACACGGTATACATTCCTGCTTGGCTAGATTTCCGAACCATAAAAGCACCTTCTTTCCCCNTTGGCGTGATTTCCGAACCATAAAAGCCCCTTCTTTCCCCTAATTAAAAAAAAAAAAAGGTAGAAGGAACAATGAGGTTGGGATTCATTTCGGTGAACTTTAGGCTTTTACACTGTAATGTCCACAAAGGAGGGAAGGAGATGTGACTCATCTGACCTCCTTTAAGGACTGCATTGGACAAGATGAATTATGCCTTAGAAATATTTATGTCTCTCTACTAAAAAGAGGGTCTAGGTAACTGGTTGTGGTATCCCACTGTAAATGTTTAAAATTAGGTGAGTTGTACCCCAGCCCAGACATGAAGCAAATAGTCTGCAATTTTGTTTTGGTGTGCTTTTGTGTGATTTATAACTGGGGGAGAGGGACAGTTGTTAACCCCATCTCTTTCCTCATGTCCCCTCCAGAGGTGGTACACGTTACAA
>VYZW01030107.1:1558-29188 GCA_013401315.1 Balaeniceps rex | reverse complement strand
CCTTTGCTGCTGTAGCTAAAGTTTGTTCTGAGAAGTGAAGATTGAGAGGGAGAGTCTCTTTTCAAGCCCCTCAGAGACCTGAAAGCATACAGGCTGCTTCATCAGGCTATAACTGTGACCAAAGAAGTTCTGTTATATATAAGCCGTCATTCTTACTATGTTGTAGTGGCTCAGTTTTGCTGACTTTAATTCTGAGACGGCTGAGTTTCCCCACCCCTACTCTTCTATAGAGTAAGGGTAATTGAAGTGGAGGCATGGCCAGCATTTTAACCATGTTCAAATCTCTACGGGAGAGGCTGTTATTAACCAGCAGCTCAGAGAAGAGCTTTTGGTTTGTTGCTTTTCTTGATGTGGGTCTGCCTCAGTTAGCAGGACTAATGTGGAGGTGTGCTTGATTGTCACTGGTCATTTTTTCTGAGTATTGCGCTCTTTATTTTTTGGGTNTTTATGGCAACCCTGTCCATCCTTACTAAATTTACCTCCCAGTCTCCCAGTTCTGCTTTCTCAGAGCTATCGTGTAAACCACACAGTGGGACTGCATTATCTTTTCCTGATGAACTCGTGGTAAAAGGAGTTGGTTTCCTTAGGTATGTCGGAGGCCTCTGAACATGCACAGGAAGGGGGTAGTTACAGATGCTTTCTTAAAGCCAGCTTAAGGAGTTTTATTGGCACTTTTGAAAGCACGATCAGCTACAGCATGGGTCAGGATTGAGTGGCTGGTGTCTGACTGTCTTGGAGGAACTGCTTGTGTGCCGCCTTCCTTAATTGCTATTATTCTTAGATCTGTTTTACTTAAGTGCCCCAGTAACAGATATAAATGCTCCAACATGATCCTGGTCCAAAAGAGTCACAATTCTAAGTTAATGATTGATAACTTCAAGCTATCTCATTTATTAAGAAGAAAATTAATATCATACAGATATTACTGCATCATTCTCTTGATACGACTTTTAGCCCGTACCAGTTAGCCTATATTTAGGCTTGGGAAAAGCTCAGAAATAACAGGGTTGAATAGGTGTAAGAGTATTGCAGGTGATACTTTTTGCATTTTTTTACCCTCAAGTCAAAATGATTTTGTTAGTAACTTTTCTCTTGTTTGTTAGTTTGTTATTACCCCTATGGTATCAGCATTATGAGTTCAGCATGAACAAATCTAGAATAGCACGTTATAGGAGGCTTTGAAATGTGTTTTTGCCAGATATGTTCCTGCAATTCTTTCAGGCGGTCATCATACCGTCTCCAATGTTAGAGGTTTTCAATGGCTTGTGGCCAGTTATAATTCCTTCCGTATTGCAGATTTGCATGGCTTCATGTGCTGAAAGCTGAGTGTGAAGTATTTCTGGGTATTGAAACTCCCTATGTGTCCATCGCGTTAACTATTCAATTTCAGGATATTTGGAAGGAAACTGGCAGTGTTGGTTAAAATACATTCATTTTTAAGAAAATTACAACTGTGGTGGGATCTGTGTACCACTTACAAGTTTTTCTTGCAAGCAAATATCTGTGATCCTTTTACTAAATAGCAGATGAATAACATTGGAAGTAGTGCTCCTTCAAACTTAAGATCAGCATTTGACTGAAAAATGAAATATGCTGAGATAAGATGAATAACTACTTTCTCATGACTCATTATGCATGACTCATGGCAGAGTATTCCATTTCCCCAATGGCAAAGATAGATGTGTCTTTCTTAACTGAAGCAAGTCTCCTTAATCTTTGAGAAGCTGAGCTCATTATTCACTGAGAGTAATTCTGATGCTTCTGCATGGCGTCGTAAGGTATGCATTTCAAAAATTACAGCAAATACTGCAATTCGGAGGATTGATTAGCTATGCTGAGAGTATGAGACCCCAAATTGAGAGAATTCTGGAAGTTGCCACGTTTACGTCTGTAAAAGGGAACTTCTAGCTTCCTGTAGTAGACTGAGGAGAACTAGCAGATACAACCATACGGGTAGTCACACTCCTTCTGCAAGTGAGTGTTAAGGATCTTACAGCATTTCTTATGAAAGTTGTATTTTGTCCATTGTCTGGACAAAAATATCACCCAATGCCTGATGCTCTACAGCGTGCTTGCTGTCTACATACAAGGTGATTTCTCCTGTCTTTTACAAGTGTTTTTTATTTTTTTAGATACATACATATATGGTGCTTTTACTTTTTTTTTCTTTTTCCCCTGGCATGTAAAGCACAGTTATAGTGGTTACATGCTGTGCACATGCACCTTGGCAGGATGGTGACTGATAGAATAAGCGTGTTTCATGTGTACATATTCTTGCACAGTGGTATAGCACAAGTAAAGGAGGGTGTCTGAGTGAGACGGAGCTGTCATTCCAACACGTTGCAGTTGCTTCTGTAAATCCCCACTTACTGAGATGCAAAATTACACCTTTATCCACATATACTAGTGTAAGATATTGTAATAGCTGCTTTCGGTACATTTGAGGGTAATTTGTCATGCCTTTTGCGTATCACTTGAAAGGGCAAATCTGGTAGTTGTTCAGTAGTGGCTTCTGCAAACTCTACAAGTAGCAATGAGGTCATGAATCATGTGAATTCTTTCATATGTTTTGAAAGAAAAGGCCACTTTAGGCAAAGCATAAATGCAACCATATGCCCATACCTTGGAGTCTTCACTGAAAGTTGACAATAAAATTGCTGTGCATGTGATCTGTTTTCTGAAGAAGAAACTCTGTTGCATTTAGAGCAGTAGTATAGCAGCAATTAACTTGCTGTTTTTTTCTAGTTAAGCGTAAAAATGTTTGTCGAGTACAGAATTGGTAACTAGATAGGTATAAGTAAGATTTTGGTAATTCTTAAAGACAGTGCATGCCTTTGTTTCCTTTTAGAAGAAAGAGGCAACAGTTAAAACCGGAAGAAATCTTGTTACAGTCTGTTCAATGGGAGAAAAGTACGCAAAGTGGAACTGTTATCCTTTTGTTAATCTTAAATTAGCGTGGAAGTATCTATTTAGACTTGTTGAACAACCATTTTGTATTAAGAAAAATCTTTACAGCACAGTTTACTTTTCTGTTGAAGGGAAAAAAAAAAGTGTGGGCTTTCCCTCGTTAACTTTTCCACAGTGATCTTGACAGTCAAAGCTGAATGATTTGGCTTTTGGAAACAATGTGAAAGTCTCAATTAAATCTCCCAGTATTCTGCATCTCTACAAAGAGGGCAGTTTGCAACAGTTGCTTCAGGGGCTGAAAGGAATACGCCCTTTAGCGCTTAAAATCTTCAGCGCTGTATGTGATTACAGCTGTTTGTTTTAACACGATTCCGCAGAAAGATTACTGAGAAATCTGTGGGTTTGTGCACCAGCAGTGATGTCGGTTGTCATGTTCAGAGTTCTTCTGCATGTAGGAAAAGCAGATTGTTTCTTCAGTCAGAGTATGAGCAGTGCAGATAGAACAGAGCAGGAAGATCATCTCACCCCTAAATATCTGAAATGCAGCCAGCAACAGTATGGATATGTAAGTGTAGTAGGTAGCATTTGCGATATTTAAAATAGTGAGGGTGTTTCCAAAACAATAATGGCAATATGATCACTAAAGAAAGAGCAGGAGGGAATTGTCTTCTCTGGAAACATGCTGATTACTAGAGCGATTTATTGAATGAATTCTGTGTGCATCAGAATGGGATCATTGCACGTGAAAGGAAAAGGTAACCTTAAATCGGTATTTAAATAGGAGAAGGAAGCAACAGTTCTCTGTTTGGGTGAAGCTAACCAATTGCATTGGGAGCATAAAACTAGGCAGACAAAAAGACTGGCAGATAAGGGAGGAAGAAGTGAACAGAGAAAGAAAAGTCTAAATTGGAGAAAATGGTGTTGGCAGTACATGCCAGAGGGTTTGGGAGTTGACAGACTCTGCTCGCTTGCCGTTTCGGATGGGAGTGAACAAGCAGCATGCTGTGAGCTGGGGTAACTGCCGTGCTGGCGGGAAGGCTTCCTCTGTGTCAGTAAATATGACTCAAAAGAGCCCAGGGAACACCTAAGAGGAGCATTGTGTTAGTCACAGTTTAGTTGAAGTACTCGTATTGTTCAGTGTGGTCGTGTAAACATGGTAATTGCTTAAACTGCATATTTCAGTGGTACAACTGCCTGCATTAAGTCTGTTCCCGCCTCTTTCAACAAAATACGAGAAGCCTTTCAAAGAAGGGAAGCGGTCACTTGTTTTGCATTTTTTGGAGAGCATTTTTTTTTTGAAGCACTGAATGTGGCAGGTTATTGCAGCTGGTGAAACTAATGGAGCTACACCGAATAATGCTTGTGTATTGATGCCCCACCAGCTGAGAATGTGGCCCTGATGCTGTTTGGGTTGCATGATAGTTACAAGCCAAGGTGCCAGCTATTCACTCTGTAAACGTTAAATAACAGTATCAATACTAAAATGTCTTAAAAACCAGCTAGCATATATTAGAGGTTCCCAGAATCAAAATACTGCTTTAAAATGTAAGTATATCAATGTTTTTAAGTATTTACCTGCAGCATTTGTGTATGCTACTTGAGAGCAGCCTGCATGCGTACAGGTAGAAAAAGTAGATAGCAGTGTCTTTTACTGCACCGATATTGCTATGACTGACCATCCTTATTTCCTCTTTAAAATGCTATCAACTCAAACTGTTTAACAGAATCATTTATTTAAAGGAGAACTTATGCTACTTTTTTTTAATACAGGGGCACAATCATAAGTACCAGAGTTTTCTCAGTTTTGTATTATTGCTAACTTCACAGGTGCACCAAAGAAAAAAAAGTATGCTGCAGTAAAACCCCAGCCTTTAAGAAGTGCTAAAATGTGTGTCAATCTAGTGTTATCATGTTATAAGTCTCTTTATTCCAGAAAAAGCTTAAAGTGTGTGTTTCCCACATAAAAATACGGAGGGAAGATTTATTTGAAAATGATGTAACATACTCTGCCATCTTGCATTGTAGCCTTTCTCCCCAAAATCTTGATCCTGAAAACTTTTCTATAAAAGGTTCACAAAAGGGAATTTCACAGGAAAGAAAATGTGTTTTGGAAGAAGAGACAAAATTGTTGCCTAACTGTTCTGGAAGTCTCTTGCTGATTGTTAAAGTGATGTTTCAGCCTGGCTGCAGGAGGGCCTCTGTGGCAGCTCTGTGCCCCTCCAGAGAGAGGATGGTGCCCAACTGCTGGATCCACAGCCCGCTAAGATTCATGTTGGTTCTGGGGGATATTGAATTGAGGGGGAAAGAATGATTTTGATGTTAAGAATTAATTCGTCGGTTACCGTTTGAGATGTAAAGTTCCTGCCTTTGAATTGGTTATGGTCTTAGTCATGTGCTTGATACGCTTAAGAAATTAACTAAACTGGTAACTTCTAAATAATTTTTTTATTGTAAATATGTGTTTATTAATGCAGGCAAGAAGACAACAAGACCCTAGTCCTGGATCTAACCTAGGAAGTGGTGATGATCTCAAACTACGTTAATCAACAGCAGCAGGCATACCATGGGTCTGCACACGTGCATTGCTTCTACTTGGCAAAGGATTTAATAAAAGACCAGAAACTGTGATAACTGGGTATACTATGGTCTGTTTCCTGACCTGCGGCAGTCAAAATCACCATGAACTGCCATGGTTTGCACTATGTTTATGTTACAATACCTGCATTTCCCATATAAGCATGTAGCCAGTGGCAATTTGAAATTTTGTTTTTCTATGCAAACTTATTTTTGTTGGCACTATTTTAGTGAAATGGAAACTTATGCAGCTATAAAACCATTTTTCTCAACTGTAATAAAAGTTGTCACTTAAAAAATAGGTCAAGATATTGCAGATTTAAAACTTCTTTTTTTGTTTTTATGTTTTTGTAAACTGCTGGAAGCCAATGCATTCCAAGCTTAATTTTTTTTTTTAATATGGGCTTTTGGAATTTTGATTGTCCTTACTGTGCTCCTGCTTTCTTTTAGATATGCATTCTTACCTTTCTTTCCGTTTTCTTTTTTCTAAATTTGCAAGACCTTCTTAAAACTGCTGACATTATTTTGCATTATTTCCAAGCTAAACCCAGTGAATCAGAGCTGTTGGAATCAGTTTTCAAACTTGTGGGTTTGTAAACGTTACAGTTGCAGTATTCTTTTAACTGCTAACAATTCATTGGTTCCACTTTTTAAATGATAAAATCTTAAAGTGTATATTTTCATGCATTAATGCATTCTGCCCCAGTATCTGTCTTAGATTTTATTCTGTATCAAGTGAGTTTGGGTGGTTCTTATACACCTGTATATAGTACTTTACTGAAACTCATAGGAAGTCGCAGGCTGGCTTCTGTTTTATTCAGGGATTTTTTTAAATAGTTCTTAAAAGGGATACTGCAACTCTACAATCAAATTCAACAGCATGTTAAACTGGGAACAAAAGTGATCAGCTGCCAAGGTGATATGTATTAAATCATGTTTAAGATAGCTGCTTTAAGTATATTTTATATCTTAGGCTTTTTGTAAAGTTGTGCTGAATGGTGAAAAGTTGAGATGAGGTTGTGTGCAGAAAATCTCATACTGTGCATAGGACACTTCTATTAAATCTTATGCAAATTAAGACTACATTGCAGTGTATATTGCATTTTCTAACAGGGTAAGATTTGGAATGAGTTAATCTGTGTGAATTATCTTCCTTTATTTGGGGTGATGGTGAATGGACTTGTTCTAAATTTGTCATTGCATCCAATATTTGAAGAAAATTGATTGGAAATGTGATGTCATTTGGCTTTGTTAAAATGTGGTGCTTCCTGTACAGCCTGATTAATTAAAATGTCACTTAAATACCTTTTTAAAATAGGTAATCTGATTTCAGTATTTTACAAGTGATTTTGAAGGTAGAAACTCTGTATGGTTAGAACAGTTAAATCTCAGTTCTATAATTATGATAATTACATTCCTTATTAATGGCAAAACAATTGATGCAAAAGAGGTCTTGCAAAAATGTAAGCAGATGTCAATGTGAAGGAGAATCTTTGTATGCTAATAATATGAATATTTAACATTCACTTAAAAATGTCAATAACTGTAAACTGTGAGAATGTCATCAAATAGAAATATTTTGATACTTCAATTTAAATATGATTCACCTGAAAGATAACCTTTTTCACTCTGTGGCCGTGTATTATTCTTGCTCTTCTTCCCCCAAAGAAATAATTTTTCTAAAGTGTTTCTGCAGTGAGTTATTTAAGGGACACAGGCACGCATCCGCACGCATCCCTAGCTTTGGATCTTCTCTGCCATCTGTGTATTTTTGATGGAATAGTCTGAAGATTTATTTTAAAAGGTTTTCCTAATGTTTCAGACAGTGGTTTTAAACCATAAGTACACAGGAAATTATGCTATCAGATATTAACGTTGCATTCTTTGTGTAAATACTGAACTTTCCCTATCATCATTTAGCATTCTGCTGCTTTCAATATCTTAATGCTGGCATTAAGATCACAAGTCCTTACCCTCTGCTGGTTAGTGCAGACTTTTTAAAGTGCATTTTAAGTTATTGATGCAATTTGATATTTTTCATAATTTCTATTTAAACTGAAGTTGCATCATCTTTCTTGAATTCATCTCCTGTAAGAGTTGCCTTAAGCTACAAGATTGCTTTTGCTACTTTTTGTGTTGTATGTTTAACTTTCATAATAAACTTCTGTGTAGTGAAAACAAGTTGCTGTAAATTTATTTTTGACATCCTGTTACTCCATGCTGACATATTGCGTGTTTCTGGGGTAACTTTCCAACCTGGTGCCAGTGCACGGCTGCCTTGATGTCCACTGCTAAAGCAATAGTGACATCCAGTGGCCACTTAACCCAAACACCCCCCGTGTTTAGGGACTGTCTGAGGGGGTATTCATGGCGCTCTCAAAGGTTTTAATATATGGGCATATATTGGGGAAAACGTGGATTCTGCTGCCCTAAAATGCTCATGTTTTTTTATAACTGATATGCCCTGCTTACTCTGAAAGTATATAGCTACTTAAGCAACCCTAAGAAATTTTCATTTAATCTCCTTGCGTTGTAACAGTTGTGCACACTTGTAGAAAAGCATTGTTTATGGGCATGTTTTTATAGCAGCCATTAAACCTTGCTAATTATGCTGCTTTGGATGAGGAGGAAAACAAGGTAGTTTGCACATTGAAATTGAGGAAATGGCAAAATGTGGTAAAGTACTGTGGGGGAAAATATGAATGTTACGTGCTACACCTGAAAACCTCTTCTGAAGCTGCTAAAATTTTTGGTGGTATAACTTCAAATATCTAATATGGAATGACAGTGGGGGTTATGTACTGAAATCATGTAGAGGATTGCCGCCTTCATAACTTGAGACCTGCAGTCTGCTTTGGAAGTGCTTACATGCAAAAGGACAAAGTATAACCTTATTTCATACTTTTGAAATCTGACTCTAGGCAGATCAGAGAGTGCCTAATAAAAACAGCATCGACTGTGACCTGTGGTTCTTCTGAAGGTAGGCTGTAGTTTGGAAGGGAGGTAGCTTTTAAAACAGACATAAATGACAAACTGTTACTCTGATTCTGTGTTCCTGACAGCAGACGGTATCTTTGTTAGCTACTGTAAGCTCTGCCATCAAAGCAGTTTATTTTGAAAGGCATCTTTAAAGAGCAGTTAGTAAAGCCATTAGATAACTTGTCAGTTTACCCGCAAGTTCATAGAATGATTCACTTTTCTGCCCAAGGTGCATCGCAAGTGGATGAGCACCTTATTTGTAAAGCCTTTTCTTGAGTGGAGGCATCTGAAGGACAGAGGCACTTTATCCCCTGACTCCTCTTGCATTGAGTTTGCCTCTCAGGTGCGTAAATAGCAGAGGGAATCTGAAAATCTTCCTGCATGAGGCACCTATGGCAGAAGAGGATTTTTTAAAACATTACAATCCTTTCCCTCAATTAGCATGACTTAGGGATGGCTGTGTTCAATTTGGGAGTGAAAGACCACTGGAAATGCTGGAGCTTATCGGTGACCTGGAGCCCAACCCAACTGGAGCAGGTGAGGTATGGTCACCTCTGGCTTGCTTTTTTAACCTCTCACAGTTACACAGCCTCTTCCTAACTTGAGAGAATCCAGGGTATTAACTGTTTAGTCCATTTTACTTAAGTTTCCAAAACCTGAACGAATGGGTTTCCTAGTCTTTCTTGAAGGAAGCGGCAGCTATCAGCTGTCCTGGTCTGGGCTCCGGGTCCCCCTTTTGAAAGCAGGAAACTGTGCAAATGAAACTGGGGGTGAAAACAGCAGCTTTTCTGTTCCTGCAGATCTATGGTGTTTTGTCTAATAATAAGCCGTGTTCAGGTAAGGGCTGGGAAGTTAAATGAAGGAGACGTGGGTTTTGAGAACTCCAAAATTGCATGGCCTGACAGGATCTTGGCAGGACTTATGGGGTTTTTTTGGGGGGTGGGGTGTTTGTTTTGTTTTTTTGTTGTTGGTTTTGTGTTGTTTTTTTTGTCTGCCATTAGGTCCGGGCTCATTACAGATGTATTTATGAATCCATCCTGTCTGCATAGAAATAGGACCAATTTCTGTAAAGTTACATTATTTTGTTACTACATTTCCAATGCAAATAAGAGAATGATAAAAATGGCTTCAAGGATGAGAACTGCAGTGAGAAGTTAGAGCAGAGTGAACATTTGCATAGGCAACATTTCTCATAACTCATTTGCCTGACATCCTGTCTTCACACTGCCACGAAATGTAAATCCCAGGACATGCATATTCATCAGCTGCTGCATGGCTCGGAGCTGCTCGGGGTTTAAGTAACTTTATTAAATAGCTTTCTCAATTACAGGTTGAGATAAGTGAATTTCCAGAATTGCCTCGGGCTCATTCTTAAAGCTCAGGAGCGAGGGGAAAAAAGTAACGCAGAAGAGCCGAGTGCCACCTTGGCGGCTGCTGTCACCCTGCAGTGGGTGGCGGTGGAAAAGCCTGTAGGAGGGGAAGAAGTTGGAAATGGGAATGTTTATTGCTTAGCCTTATGTTTACTCATCCTGGTTCACAGTTTATCACAGCTGGTGAGACTTCTGTGAAGTCTTTGTTGCTCCCCACAAACTCTTCTGATGAGTAGCTCGGTGTTTTCCAGCCTATTAGACTTGATGATGGTGTCTTGGGGGACGTGGGTTTTCCCAGTGCTCTACTTTTCCCTTGTTCTACAGGCTGTGATTTTCTGTTTTTCACAGGAACTGGTGGCCTTACCACCTTTCACTTCTTGCAATCCTCTCTCGCTTTCCCATAGCAGATGATGAGTTAGCTTGAAAACAGAAAAGCCTTCTAGACCTGGATAAAAGTTTGTGCCTGAAAGCTCCTCTGTCTTTTCCAGCTGCTATGCGCTGGTTTGCTGGAAGAGACTGTCCCTGTGAGCCTTGCCCACTTGCATCCCCAGACCCTTTTACCTACGATAGCACTGCATTTGCTGTTCACACCGTGCAGAAATCCAGCAGGATGTAGGCCTAGAAAAATGAGCAGTGTTAAGATAAACTTTTTGGCTGCTGGATGCACCTGGCCTTCATAGCTTCTTATGTGAATAGGCTGCTACCAAAGCACATGGCTGGGCTGATGGTGCTGCTGCTGGGATATTTTGGGAGTATTGCAGGGCTGTGGCCCTTCGTGGTGGGGATACAGATCATGGCTTTTCAGGTTGTGCTCCTCGGGGAGATTACAGACACGAAGAGCTGAGGTCTGCATGGGGGGAAGTAAGCCAGTTCACGGAAGAAGCCACATGAAGGTAGAGTTAACCGCAGAGGTTGGGTGGTAAGGCTTTGCCTTTGGGAAGTGAGCAGGTACCCGTGCACCTCAGGTTGGAAGAGAAAATGAGGGGGCAGGGGGGAGAGGGGACCTGCTGGGGCAGGCATTCCTGACAGCGACAGTTTCCTTCAAGTCTAGCGCACACTGTGGTGTTTGCCCTTGCTTTAGGTTGGCCAAAATGGTTTGGTCTTGGCCTTGGTCTTGGCTCAAGTCTTGAGCAGAAGAGGGGACGTGTGGTACTGAGGGCTCATAATTAGTGCAGCGGTTCTGGGTGCCAGTTAGTGGGTTTGGTGATAGAAGCAGGAGGGATAACCCTCTGTATGAGCAAGGATGGTGACGTCTGAGCCCCCTGCATCCTGCATGAGCCTGCTTTCTGACCTGCCTGCCTCCTCTGCCTTCAGCTGGTGATACAATCTCGAGTCCCTGTTCTCCTCTTCCTGCTGTGGCGGAGTTGAGCCCTTTGCAGAGCTATATTTAGGTCTTGTTTGTAATTATATATTATATCATAAAGCCTTGCATGAGGCTGGTCTGAGATGTGAGTGGTGCTCACCCCAGGAGGTGGCTCCCACCAGGCAGATGAGCAGCCGCTTGGGCAAACGCTGCCGGACGGGGACAGTGTCCCTGCTTGAAGGCACCTTGCTGCCCAGGTTTCTCTGGGGTAGTTGGGCGTTCAGTGGCATTCGGTGGTCAGACGTATTGAATGAATTGCCAAGGCGCATTCCTGGCTTCTTTAGTTGGCTTGGTCATTTTAACTCAACGGTGTAGCACCTTGCTCATATTTTGTACAGTTTTGGTGCAGTGGGCTGCTGTTCTTGGCTCCTGAAGGCAGCAGGGCAGGAGAGGCTGGTCACAGCTCGATGTACAGCTGTAGGTTTCTTGTTCTGTGCATTGTGCTTTCTTCTGCAGTATGTGCTGATACCTCTTCTAAAATCCTGTCTGTCTTGATGTTGAAACTGCCCCCAAACAAGGGCCTCAGTCTGTACCTCAGCTGCCACAGCAACAGTCCTCTCCCATGGCAAGCTACTTCTCTGCAACCCCCGTTTCTGAGAGCACGGAGCTGCAGGGCAGGGAGCGACCTCCTGGTGAAATCCCGGGAGCTCTGAGCTTGGAGAAGAGCAGAGGGGTTGGCGGGGAGAGCACAGGTTAGCTGCTAGATTGCAAACAAAGCCGTGGGGGGAACAACTCTTATCAGAAGACAGTTCTTAAGAAATGGGCAACTCCATCCAGAAACATCATCACCTCGGAGCTGGGAAGCCTGCTGAGCACGTTGCTTCCCAGAATGATGTGTCACCCACCCAGGAAGAGCACCAGGTCCCCTCCTGCCCCATCGAGAGCGAAGCAGCCCTGTGCTTTGTGGCACCCTGGCCCATTCTCCCCAGCGGCCCCTGTTGCGGGGCAGCGCCGCAGTGGGACACCTGCCCCAGAGTGGGATGCTGCAGTCCCCTTCCTGGCACCATCCCGTTCCTCAGTGGCCTTCCCCAACATCCCGGCACCTCCGGCTGCCGCCTGTGCCTTGCTGCCAGCCTGCAGCCACCGGGGTAGCCCATCCCTGAAGCCAGGAGTCTGTGCTGCTACTGCCTCAGCCCAGAAGGAGAGGATATTTGGGGATGCTCAGCCCTGCATGCAGGCTGGCCGTGCTGCAGCTCCAGGTCCTTTGCTCCGGCTGCGTTTGAGGACTGGGAGCCAGGGTGAGGAGGGAAGGGAGGGACAGGCAGCGTTGCATGCACAGACCGCTCCTGAGCTGCCTACCGCTCACCTTCTGCTTGGGCCAGACCTGCTGCTGCCACTGAAAAGCCCCTGAGCCCCTTCCCAGCAGCGATGGCCCAGCCCAGAGCCGCTCGGCAGATGCTCCCACACAGAGTAGAGGATAGATCCTCTTTTTTGTTCTGCTTTCGGTTCTGCTCTGCAGACCGCGTCTGGCATATGACCACCGGGACCTGATCTGGTGTTGGTGGGCCCACAGGGCACATGACTCTCCAAAACCACCAAGCCCACCAAGGTGCCTTAGTCACCGGCTCCTCCAAACCCTCCAGCATCTTACCCTCTCCTCCTGTATCCAGGGCTAGATGTGCTGGCGGGGCCATGGGGCACTGTGCTGCAAAGTGGGGCCAGAGGGAAAGGGAATAAACTGGAAGGTCAGACCCTGTGGCCCAGGAGCATGAGGGATGGCTGGAAAGGGAACAGGAGTGGGGTGGAAAAGCAGGGTCTGCGGGAGGGACCTCGGTCCAGCTGGTCGCCTCTGGCCAGGGAGGGATGCCGGCCATCCCCTGTGTCTCTCCAGCATGGCACACCGCAGCCAGGAGCCACCGGCCCTAGCGGGACCTCTTTTCTTGCCAGCAAATTCAGCTTGTGCTCCGCTATGATGAGTTTGTAAGAGGCTTTTAATTGTGACAGCCAGTGGGCCCTTTGAAAAGCTGTCCTCGTTACTGTACTGGTGATCTGCCACCCTTTTAACATGCTGCCTGGCGTTTTAGTGCTGTAGCCCCATTGCTGAGGCTGGTGGCTTTAACACAGCAGCAACTGGAGGACATTTCCTACTTGGTGTGTGCCATGTTCACCCCCTGGCACATGGCATGGGATCTGGGCCCCCTACCTCTCTGAAACAATTTCTTGCTCCAGAGAAAATATTCGTGATGGTGGCGCACCGGTCTACAGAGGTGGAGGGTTTGCAGGGGAGACCAGCGGTGTGGCTCTGTGGCAGATGTGGCAGGGAGCTCAGCTCCCTGCAGAGCAGATTTTCAGTGTTTTACAGCTTTCTGCCGTGTGGGCTGGACACCACAAGACAGTGGCAGCAAGCACAGATGTTGATTTGGGTGGAAAACTGATCCTTTGGGTGCAAGACTCTTTCTTGCTGGGGCTGGGCTGGTGGTGGGGGATCTGCACAGCGAAGTTTCTGCTAGCAGCAGCGGCGGTGCAGCGCAGGGTGGATGCACATGCTCCTCCTAGCTCCCCAAAGGGCTGCAGGGCACTTGGCTGGTGTCCCACAACCATGAAAAAACAAAAATGGGGCAGAAACGTAGCTATGGCTATGGGGAACGCAGCCGCCGGCAGCCTGAGTGAGGGCACAGGCGCTTTCACGTGCTGTTCCCCAAAACCCAGTGAAATCTGGCACGGCGGGGACCAGGATCGCTCTCAAACATCATTTAACAAAGCTCGGCCGCAGGGAGGAATTTCCAGTGATGTGTGCGTTGGACCAAGTAATTTCCCGCTGTGAAATGAACAGGCTGCAAAGGAGCAAGGCTTAATGAGCATCTCTTTTGTTTGTTTTATCCATCGCAGCCTGTGAGTAAGATTCGAGTCACCCATGCGCTGCTCGTTTGCCAGAAGTCAGCAACAAACCAGGCAGCCAGAGATCTTCAGGGGCTCTGAGAGGGCTCTGTCACCCAAACCTGCTGCTCTGGCTCATCTCCCATTAAATGATGAAACCCCTAATGCCAGGGCTGGAGCAGGCTGGTGTGGGGGGCTGTTCCCTCTGTCCCCTCCTCATGCGCTTTGCCCTGTGGCCCTTCCTCATCATGCGCTCGGATGCTCAAACATTGCTTTTAGAAACATCTCTGGAGGTGAAACTCAGCCCAGGTGAAAGCCCTGCCACCCATGCAGCACTCCTGGCTCCGTAAGGCTTTGGGATAAGGGTTTTGTGGGATTCTATAGAAACCCATCTTTTACTTTTTGTATAAAACCTGTGCTTTTTTTTTTTTTTTTTTAAACAGAAACCCTGTGCTCTGCCCCAGGGTGAATTTTCCCGTGAGTTTTTGATGCACGCTTAAAAATGTCAAGCGCCTTGCCTCCAAAGGAAGAGAGCGGCCAGCAGCTCACTGGAAGGAGGCTCCCCTTGCACCAGCTGCCGACACCAGCAGCTCCATGCTGACTGATCCAGGAAGGGCTGAATGACCATCACCTCCCCCGGCTGCGCCTCGCCCTGCCACACCTCCATCCCCCTGCCTGGTAACACCGGCACCGCAGGGAGCTGGACTTCGCACCCTGCCCATGCCTGGCAGCATCTCCCAGGCTAAACCGCCCCGAGAAGGAAAGAGAAACCGGGGCATCTGTTTCTAATGAAGCCAAAGCCAATTAGATCTAGCCCTGCATGAATCAGAGCTTTTAAAATATATCTGGAGGGGTCGAGTTCTGCAAAATGCACATAATCGCACCAGCCGTCAAGCGGGAAATGCTGCCGCCACGCTCAGGCGATGCGGAGGAGCTGCTGCCGTGCGGTTAACAGCTCCTCCTGCCCCAGCTTTTACTGTTGCTCCCTTTCTTTCTTGGAAACACTTCATCCTTGTCCATCCAGCCCTCCTCCCCTGCCCCTGCTCTTGCCCCAGCCCTGCAAAATGCCCTGCAAGGGGCAGGGGCCGTGCCGGCTGCTGCTCTTCTCGGTGTTTAGCGTAATGTCTTGGCATCTTTGGGTGAGCACTAGGAGCCTCCCATTTCTGCCCATCTCTAGACACCAAGCACAGTGCAAAAGTGCAGGGGAGGTTTTGTAGCTGCCAGGCGCCCAGATCTGGGATGTGGCAAGTGATGCCAGTGGCCACCGTGGTCCTGATGGAGCAAAGCACGTGCCAAAGCCTCGCCATACTCTTCAGCCTGTGCCAGGGCAACATCACCTTCCTATCCCTGGCCAAGCACCGGCTCACCTTGAAAGTATTTATTCTTGATGGGCTGCGTGGCCGCAAGCCCAGTGCACCCTGGGGCTGGCGGGGAGAAGGATGCTCTCCCGGAGTGTGCAAGCCCCAGCCTACGGAGGCTTTCTGGATGAGGCTCATGACACGCTGGAGACTTCATGTGCAGGTAACCGGCCCATTGAAAAAAAGCACTTTCTGCACTGCCGCCCCTTGGCTGCAGCGTCCGCAGGCAGAGCAGTGGGGCAGCTCCTTGCACCCTGGCCGGGTGCTGACGCTGCACTTTCTGCCCGTGTTAACCTTGGCTGCTGCTCCAGCGGGTTTCTGGGTGATTGAAAACATCCCAGCAGGACGTGCTTAGTGCAGGCAAGGAGGGGAGAAGCTCTAAGTCAGGGAAAATGGAGCCAGGGGTCTCCCCTGGGAGGGGCCAGGCTCGGCACTGCCATCCCGTCTGGCTGGGGACCCCCGCCCTAGCACTGATGGGGCTCAGGGTGCGGCATCACTCTGCCTGAGCTGGGTCCGTGGGTGCTGCCCTCCTCGATGGGACCCAGGGCACCCAAAGCTCTTGGTTGTGGGATAAATCCCCTTGAATAGGTGGATAAATTCCCCCGGAGAGTTGGGATAAATCCCCCCCAGAGAGTCTCAATGCTTTCCCCATGAGCACAAGCAAAGCCCCCTTGCTCTGCAGCCAGAGGAGCTGCAAACGCTGTTTGGAAACATTTCTAACTGCAAACCCGAAGCTTCTCAGCAGGAAATGCACCTCCAAAAAAATAAGGGCAACTTCAGAGCTTTACAGCAAGTATCTTTCCCCCAGCCGAAACAGCACTGCCAAGTTTGGGGTCTGTTTCCAGTGCATTTTTCTGGGCAGCCACAGGGCAGATTTCCTTACAGACATGATTTGCGTCACTGTTAAATCTCATCGGGAGAGGGCAGCTCGCCCTCACCCTGAGCCGCCAGCGCTTTTCCCCACGCACGGCTGCAGCCCCACACCCTGCAAGCCCTGGTGCATTTTTGATTCCTCCTAGTAGCTTTTGCATCTTTTTTCCCCTTTACTTTGACCGGCTGGATTGCAAAGCCCAGCTCTTCTCTGCTAATGTCTCCCCACAGATGTGTGGAATTTAGGAAAGTGAAGTGAAAATCCAGTAATTCCCTACAGCTGCCGGTCCCACCCCAAAACGTGATGGCATCACAAGCCTTTGGTAGCAGGGAACCCAGATTGCCTCTGATGGATGCACCCGCTGCCGTTCCTTTGGTCTGAAACATTAACAACTGAGCTAGTCTTTAAAAAAAAAAAGTGATTTATAATTTTTCAGAAAGCTGTGCATTGCTTCCTGAGCCCTGGGACTGGACTCGGGTATTTTCCAAGAATTGCTCCGTAATCTGGAGAGTGAACAATAATTTTTTTTTTTTTTTTAAATTTATTTTTTACCTGTCCCAAGCCACCGAAATGATGGTGCTTTGCCCAACCTGCCTTGAAAATGCCATGCCACCAGGTGTCACTGGGGGAGCACAGGAGGGCTCCTCAGGTCACTCTCGGGGTGTTTGGTTCCAGTTGCCCGAACTGGTCTCTGCTCGTGACCTTCACCAGCCCCGGCCAGGGAAAGCGGCCAGGTGTACAGCGGGGACACGCGGGACAGCTCTGTCCCTGGCACCCCGCAGACACCAGCTGCTCCTGGCCTCTGAACACAACCCATAGCACAGAGGTGTCCAAAGGGAAAAACATCCCCATGTCCCCAGGCAGCTCGCTGCTGCTGGCCACGTTACGAGCAGAATTGGTGCTGGGGGGAGCCAGGAATTTTTCATAACTGCTGTCTCAGCTGTGCAAAAAAGAAAAAAAACAACCCACCTTGCAGCTGGACCTCCGGCCGGGACGGCCTCTCCAGGCAAGGAGAAACCCAGGGGAGGGATGTGCCCAGAGGAGATGGAGGTGGCCGGGGTGCTCTCTAGCCTCTCTGCAGAGCTGATGGTCTCCTGTGCAAACCCCCCACTCCTGCTGCCTTGGAGCAAGGAGCTCGAAGGCAACCTTCAGGCTGCTTGCCTTTGGTGGTGCAACCAACATCTATGCAAACAAAGCCTTGGGTGGGTTTTCTGCCTTCTAGTGACTTGGGATTCTTTTTTTCTTTACTGATCTTTGCTGGTGGAGCGAGAGCTGTGGTCTGAAAGGAAACCAGCCCCTCTGGGAGTCCGGGGAGGAAGCCTTAGGTGCATGGGGGGTACGCCCCTGTGCCCGGGGAAGCAGAGGGCTGGGGCTCGGTGGTGGGCACGGACGCGAGGAGGTGCTCCATCTCCAGCTGTGCCTGCGCTTGCTCTCCTTCAGGATGCTGCAGTGGGATTTTCAGCCGGCTGGGATTTACTGCCGCTCCGTGCCTCTGCCCTGGGACCTCCCTCCTCACCCTGCGGGAGTCACTGCAGCCACACCGGCTGGCCAGAAAGCACCCAGCACGTCTGCCGTACAGTGCCGCGGCCCTCGCCTGCCCCCCGGCAGCTTTGCTCCCAGTTATTTAAGGGGTGTATTTTAAGCTCAGAGACGAAGAAGGAGCTGGCACGCTCCCGGGATGAGCGCCCCCTGTCAATACACTGGTTATTACTTTAAAGAGCAAAGGCCCAGCGTGGCAGGGCCGGGAGGTGGTGGTGGCTCGGGCAGCAGCCTTGGCAGCCCTGAGCCCTCCTCTGCCTTGGTTTAGGGTTTGGGGTGATGTGTGAAACCAGATGGCAGAGTAGAGGCACATCCAGAAATCAATTAGCTCAGGCTTTATTTTTTCCCCAGTCGTATTTGGCCTTCCTTCTCCTTGCTTTCTAATCTCCGGACATATGCAGGGCATTCAGCTCATACTTCCAATATTCTTTTTCAAACGATACTGAATTTTTTTTTTAATGAAAGCCCAGCCTGTTGCATTCCCCAGTTCGCAGTGCTGGGCGTTCAAAGGGCATCACTCAGCACAGGTGTGAGTTGGTGAAGAGTTTCTGCAAAGCCCAGCTGATCTGCACTCACCTGCTTTCCATCCAGCATCCCTACCCAAGGGGTGCATGTGTCTTGGGCGCGGTTAAAAGTGGGTGCTGGGGTGTCCTTCATGCCCCATTAAATAAATGGGGTACCCAAGATTTCTAGCTAGGTATTTCTTCTCTCAAGTATGTTCCTTATGGATGTCAGCATATATATATATACACACACATATATATATATATGATGAGTCGGAGCGCCGCGGGTGGCTCATGATGAAGGATCAGCCCGTGCTCCCAGGAGAGGAAGGGCTAATTTCTCTTTTTGAGCCAATAAAGACATGTCAGAGGGCTGGAAGGAAGGGGAAAAATTGGCAGCACCTCTGCGCTTTTCAGCATATTAAGATGTCACCATGCTTAGATTTTAAAAAAAAAAGCAAGCGAGGCATGAATAATAAATAGAGCAACGTGCAGTTGACTTGAAGGGAAAGCTAATTTCCCTGGGGCTCACTCCACGCTGCATATGTTAAAATCTGGCGTGCTTTGACAGCTCCATGACCTGAAGGCAGATGCTGAGAAATGCAGTGTTTAGAGCAGAGCCTGGCCAAGGTCCTGCTCCCAAATGTGACTGGGATTTTTTTTTTAATGCTTTGATTCCCCCTGCCAGCAATGGCTTGGTCTGCCTGTGGAAAAAGAGGTGTGACTACGCCTGTTGGTATTTATATATACTGGTTGTTAAAAGAGTTGTGTGAAACTATGATGGACACCTTTTCTTTGCAGCTGTCTTGGAAGCGGTGTGTGCACAGCCTGTGTACGCTGGGTTTTAGAGAGCAAAGCGCGACACTGCCATGCAAAGGCTGCGTCGGGGCAGCAGGCAGCTCACCGGCAGGCACCAGCTCAGGCAGGAGGGAAAAGCAAATTACTATTTTTCCACCCAAGAGCCAGGGCCTCCGGAGCAGGCTGGCTCGCTCTGGGCTTTACGACAACTGTATGTTGTTGGTGACACAAGGAGCACACGGAGTGTCTGAGGCGAACGCAAGGCTGGTGGGAAGGAGATGCAGTGGAAAACCTAGCAGGAATTTTGTTTTTCTCTTTTTTTTAATATGAGCAACTCAAACTTCTGTGGTTAGCTGCATGAAAGGTTTTCTTAAATGGTATTTGCCGCCCCGCTGCGGGATATTCTGTGTGATGGATATTCTGTGCGATGGTGCTGGCCCGCTGCAGACCTCCGATGGGACATTGTGGGCACGTGGGATGTGGCGCGTGGGCAGCATGCGGATGGTGGGGTCAAGCCAGGACCGAGCATCACCACCCCGAGTGATGCAGCAGAGGAGAGGAGACGGGAGATGGGTATTGCCCAAGGAGAGGTTTTTCTGCTAACACCCTCAAATAAACATGGAAAAAATGCATCTCCCCCCACTCCCTGCCCCTCCTGGAGCCTCAACCTGCCAGCAGAAGGAATTACAGCTGCTTCCAAACCCTTTGGATCCTCTTGACTTTTCCATCACTCGTGCAGCCCTACTCCAGTGGACGCGTTGCTTCATGTAAGGCTGGCATAAGTCTGTACCCTTGGTTTTCATCATGTGTGTTTTTAATTCCCTGCTTATGTTGGGCAGTGCTTGACCTGGTGCCATTCATCTTGGATCAAATCTCTGTGGTAAAAATGGGTGATGGTCTGATGTGGGGTGTCCAAGGTCGTGGCAGCCTTGGGAGGGTGGCAGAATCTCAACATCCTGGGAGAGCTCCGTTATCCTCATTCATTGCGTGGATGCCAACCACTTGCACCTGGGGTCCTCTGGGTCTGAGCAAAGCAGCTTCATGCATGGTGACCACCACCCCAGGGGAAAGGTTTGACTTCTTTAGGGAAAAAAGCTCAGGATTTGGCTACCGCAGTCCCTTGGGTGGCGGTCCCCCTGTTTTCTCAAATAACATTGCAAAGCCAATGACCTCGTTACGACTTTCTTCCTTGCTGAGTCATTCCTGAGCTGGTTCCGGTAACTTTGCTCATGCCACTGACTAATTTTTCCTTAGCTCCTTCCCCCACGCCTTTGTCCCCCACCCTGGCCTTTCAACTGGAAAAACTGGATGCAACTGGGTTGATTTGGGTTTGCTTTTTTTTTTTAAAAATCCTGAGCTTACCGTGCAGGCTGTGACACGGTGAAATTAGGGCTTGTGTTGTAGGTCTGACACTCGTCTGCAGGCAAGGACAGGGGGTGGCAGTGCCCACCACCCCCAGGGCAGCCCTGAGGCTCCCGCGGCGGGTCTCGAACCGGGGATTCTCCCTCGCCAGGCCGACACCTTCCCCTCTCCGCCACGGTCTAGGGGCGGGGCGCACCTCCCTGGCCCCGCCCCGGCCTCCGCCCCGCCCCACGCGCGGGCTCGCCTGACGACAGCTGCAAAGCACTTTTTCAGCAGCCGCAAGTGAGGTGAGTCGCAGCCCCGCAGCGCGGGGGGAGGGGGTCGTAGCCCCCCCACTCCCCTCCCCATCGGTACGTCCGGGCTGGGCGGCGAGGCTGCGGCTCCGGCTCCCCTTCCGCTCCCCTTCCCTTCCGTTCCCCTGGGGGGGCGGGCGGGGCAGCGGCTGCCCGCGCTCGGTAGCCGGCCCGGCCCGGGCGGGCGGGCGCAGGCAGCGGGGCGGTGAGGCGGGAGCTGGTGCTGTTGTGAGGGTGCTCGGGCTGCCCCTCAGCCCGGCTCGGGGGCTCCGCTGTGACTCAGCGCTGCCCCTCGGGGGGGCTGGGGGTGGCGGGGCCCCTCAGGGGGCGGCCGCTCGGCGGCGGGAGGCCGGGGCGCAGGCTGCCAGCTCTCCTCCTGCTTCCCTCAGAGGTCCGGCGCAGCCACCGGGTGACCTGCCGTGCCATCCCGCGGCCTCCGCGCTACCTGAGCCAATGCTAGATCTGGAGGTGGTGCCCGAGCGGTCTCTGGGGAACGAGCAATGGGAGTTCACCTTGGGTAAGTGTGCGCCCACCTGAGCTCGCCTGGCTGTCCCGGGGCCTCGTGTGCATGAGCGGGGTAATTCGGGTCCGCTCGCGATCCGGCTCTCATAAGGCTTCTCCCAACGCTTTCAGGGAGTTGCAAGAGTGAAAAGGAGAGAGAATCAAAGCTCACCTTTCTCTGTCGCTAAAAATACTAATGTACGAGCTTTAAGGATTCCCCTGTAGCGCATAGTCTCATCTGCAGCTTTTGCAGGCCGAGTTGTGCTTTTTTTATTAGCTTGTGTGCTGTCTTCTACTCATTTACCTTGTTTTGTCTTGCCTTGCCATCTTAGACTGGTAATTTTTTTTAAATGACTCCTAAAAGAGGAGACATGGATGTACTGACTGTCACCTGAATATTCGTCAGGTGATATCAGCACCTTCAACTGTGTGCTAATACTTGGCAAAAATACTGTGCTTTTCTGCACAAACCTTTCATGAATATGAGTTGAGTTTCACAATTTCTTTGTGTTGTTGCTGGGGTGTGATATTATAGTGTAGAAAGTAAACTTTTGAGAGGTTTTCTCAGGGTTAGATAACAAGTATTTCTCCCCCCAATGATTCTTGTTTTTTCATCTCTCTGAGAGGTCCTTCCTTACCAGCCATTGCTCTATTTACTGTGATGAGAAAGAACTTTCCCTCAGCTGATGGAAATTTGGCTGGTGTGCAGCCCAGGGCACTTAAATGTACAGTTGAAACTTAGGTGGTATGGATTCTTCAGATGACCTGTGTTTTCAAGCAGATATTGGTAGTCCTTAAAACTCTCAGAAAATACTGTAGCTGTCTCATTTTCCAAGTGATCGTTTGAGATATCGGCGTTGGACTCTTTCTCTCAGTTTTCCATCTTTGCTGTTGCTCTGTCTAAATCACAGTTAATGGTAGTAGTAGTTTGGCTAATGTAAACAGGGCTCTGTGTGGCAGCTGCCTGTATCTGCCAGAACTTGAGCTGCATTTCTACTTCTACCTGTGACAGCAGGAGGACAGGCTCTTCCTTAAAAACACTGTTACACAGCTTCCATCAACTTGGGTCACACCAAAGGAGTGGTGCTGTGACTGGAGTTGTTTGTATGAAACCCATCAAACACAAAGGGCTGTTTATGCTGCTGTGACTTCAGAGGCAAGTACAACTTGATGGTTACAAGGAGCGTTAGAATGGCTTTTGGGGGCTAATTATAGTACCTCAGGTCCCACCCTTTGAAATCTCGGTGATCTCCTTATACCGCTAACATGTTACTGCGCTCTCTCAGCTCTGCATGACCTTCTGTGATCCTTTAGCTCCTGTATTACCTGAAAAGAAATGCAATCTCAAATGATATACACTGGTAATCTTCATAAATATGTAGTACAGGCTTCCCCCTGTTCTCCTTATAAAAACAAAAAAAGGGAAGAGAGAAAATGATTTTCATTTTCCCAAGAACCCCCAAAGAAGCCTGTTAATGCAATCTCATGGTTAAAATTATATACTGTGTCTCTGTCTATGTGTACACACAGACCCACACATGCATAGATGTGAGAGGGAGGAAACTCAGCTGTAATTCTTGGAGTAAACATAGCCACCACGTGATGTGTCTAATATATAATTAGCATGACCTGCTGGTATAGAGCAGGAGGCTGACTAGGTATTAAGATACTTAACTTTGTCCTGCGCTAGCGATACTGTATGAAAGTTGTCCCTGATGATAAAGCTGGTTCAGCTGTGTTAGTGGTAGCAGGATTGGTAGCGCTAGTGTAAATGGGATTCTCGCTGCCAGAGGTGTTCTACTCATCATTTGTTTAGATCTGCTCTTAGCAGAACTAATGGCCGTATTCCTGAGGTGCTGCTGACTCGGGCTTCCAGTATTGTGCCCGCGATGGAGATGACTGAGGGGAAATGCCAGGAAAATTTTTTACATGAGTTTTTGGATTCTGTTTCTGGCTTCAGTGTTGACTCACTGTGTGACCAGAGCATAAAAAATTTAACCAAGTCTGAGTTTTGTGTTCAATTAGATACCTGTGTCACTGCGCCTCTTGGGCTACATTCCTGCCGTTTTAAAGAACAATTAAATACTTATTCTGTAGTGCCTATAGCTGTATTATTAGTGCTTGAGATGTATAATTTTGAAGGCATACTTGCATTTCTGTTGCTTTTTATACTTTCTTTTCCTGCTGAGTTTCACTTCTCTTTATATTATGCGCTACGATTGATCTGCTCTTGGATTTTCTTGTATTCTTCTCTTTTAATATTTATTCACTCATCTACCCTCCCTCCTCTTCAAGACACATAGTCTTAGCGTAGACTAACGCTTCAAGCCATGTTGCTCACAACCAATGTATGTGAGAGGAGTGTCTTGTGTTGCTTGTATCACTCCAGCATTTAGAAAAGGGAAAAGTTTGTGATCAGAGAGTCCTAGCATTGATCTTTGTGGGCGTTATTTGCCATGGCTCAGTTTGGTTGACTGTCTGATGTGCTGGAAACCGTGTTTGCTTCCCCATTCCCCCTGCCTGGTGAGCAGGGGAAAAAAGAATTCTTTGTTTTCCTCTCTGACTGCAAAGGCTGACGAATGTTGAGGAAAAGGGGGTGTTGTTTGTGTGTGCGTGAGAAGGGTGGAGAAAAATAACCCAGTTTCTTTACTCCTCCGTTGGCCCTCTGCTGATGGAGGCAAAGGGAGGATACTGGCTGCTCCATGCATGTTTTAGGTTCTGCGAACTGTTCTTGGAGAACTTAAGTTGCTCATCGTAGCTTTGCTAAGCAGCTATGTGGCAAAATCTGCTTGATTCTCAGGTGCTGAAAACTGAATAAAATCAGTCCATGTCCATTTGCTTGCAGCTTGAGAAAGCTCTGAGTAAGAGAGTCACATGAGCCATCTGTTTGCACACTTACCAACCCAAGATTGCATCAGTTTACATCGGACTACAAACTGAACTTCGTGTTTGTGTGCACTTTTTTCTTTTTTTAACCACATGCTTTCTTACTGAAACCTTGCCTACTTCTGACGCTTGCTGTCGGCGTGTAGATCCTGTCAGCTTGTTCGCTGGCTTTGCTTGAGCCTTTGCCACTTCTTTTTTTAAAAGAGCTCGTGGTCTTACCTCTGCAAGTCTCCTAGAAATACTGACTTTGAAAATGGGTTTTATACTTTCAAATAATCTTTACTTTTTTTTTTTTGGAATCATAGCTTTTACTGGGTTAAGAAATGTGAAACTTTCACAGCAGCATCTTTGATCTTAGCTTCTTGCTGTTATTTATGTTTCTGTTCCATTTTGAAAATATTTAATACATAACAACTGTCTTTTAAAAACTCAGCTGCTTAGACTACAAGGCAACTGCTACTTCCTAGGTAATAGGAAACAGTGCTACTTTATTGCGTGGATCTGTGCATTTTAATTTTATTACCATTATTAAAATAATAACTATTCTTTTTGATTTTATATCATCTTCTGGTGTATAATTTCTAGCTGCAAAAAATTGTTTCCAGGATTACAGGCTAATGTGAAAAACAATTTCACGGAAACAGTTGTATATGGTATTTACAAATTGAATCTCTGTAGTTCTAATCTATAAACTTGTCTTGCCAAAACTTGATTTCATAATTGCAGAAAAGCTGCAATGTATGGGCACAACAGGCACGTAGTTTAGTGCAACAGTGAAAATAATTTTTTTTTAGTGTTATGCTAATATTACATTAAAGCAGTACCTATGGTGATCTAGGCATGTGTGTGATATTGAGAGAGAGAGACACACATATGGAGAAAGAAAGTTTTCTCACTTTGGTACTGTCAATAATGTCTAAAAGGTGCTTTGGAACATGACGTACGGTCTGAGTTTGAGAGGTGTAGCTAGTAACTAAAAATTTGAATGCCTGAACTGTTACCTAAATAGAAGTGTAGGTCCTGTGGTAAATTTTCCCTAATCAAGGCAACTTTCTTAATGTTTAAAAGCTAGAAATAGAGAAGAACGGGGCAAGAAATGTAAATAAAATGTCAGATAACTAATCTAAATTGATTTGCAACAATTAGTAGGCAAATCAAACTTCACAGTTATGAGCTCATAACCTCTCTTTATCAATGCCTGCTTTGAATACAGGAACACGATCACATTTCATTTGGAAAGGCAACAAAGGTTTTAAGTAAGTGTGATAAAGGATGCGATGGTGTCATGCTATTCTTTCTGTAGAATCAGCTGTTTCATTCCATTTTCAAAAATTTATAGCTGTAATGTTAAGATATACACTGAAGGAAAAAGAAAGCAACAAAAAAAAGCCCTTGAAATTGCGTTAGAGGGTGAATGACTATTAAGTGTGTTACTACAACTGAACCAAATTGGTCAGTATGTTTATCTTGTCTGTAAACTGAGAAGATAAGGTTCCTTCCTTGACACAAATGTAGCCATAGCAGCTAATGTGGCCTGTTAGGTCTAAGGAGAATCATTGCTCCGTTTTAATATTTGTATCTATCTTGTATGACTACTCAGTACTTGATCAAGCTTGATAAAGGGTATGCCATAAAATGTGGTCCGGGAGCCTGTTGAATGTGTATAGGAGTGCTCTAGCCAGCCCTAGTGGAGTTGGTATAGGCTATTTTATCAGTTATTGGATTGTTGTCCCCAAAAAGTAGATTTTGTGCACCGATTGTAGAAAAATCTGTGCTTTTTGTGCCTGAACTTTGCTGTTTAATTTTGTGGCTAGAGATACTTTTCTTTCATATATGCCTAACAAACTGGTAGATTAAAAAAATGACTTTTCTGTTTCAAAAAAACAGGTCTGTGCTGATACCATGAGTCAAGTAGGCTTATTTGTTGATTGCATACCTTTCTGTTGTAATGTACTGTTTGCTGATGACGGCTCTGTTACCTCATCTGTAACCTTTCTGTTAAAAAACACTGTTAGCTGGTCTCTGAACTGGAGAAATGCAGCTGTTTTTATTTACAGGAATGCCGTTGGCTCAGGCTGTAGCAATTCTTCAGAAACACTGTCGCATTATCAAAAATGTCCAGGTTCTCTACAGTGAGCAGGTGAGTAGTGGGTGGTCTGGCCGGGTCATTCACCTCATTGTGTCCCAGAATTAAGGCGTTAGGGGGTATACTGATGCTGTGTCATGCTAACATACGTATTGTATAAGTTGTGGAGCTACTTGAAATTGAATTACATCAAATTGCTGCCACCACATCAGAGGTGTAGCTTTTATAACAGTTTCACGTCAAGTGTTATAATCCTCAGCACAGTGCAGTGATTTAACGAGTATGAGTTTTGTATATGCGGTGGTGGGGTAGTATTGTTTTTCCTTTAAGAAGGGAAATGTTCTGTAATTAGCTGGATAACTTAACTTAATTCTAGTCCTTTTACATTATCATTATCAAGCACTGCAGTATTTTTGAAGTATTGAATCACTCATTACTTTCTGCTTTCATGTTTGGCTCAGTAGTGATGAACCCCCTGAAAAGGCTTCTGCACTTTCTCTCTGAATCTGCAATTTTGTCTGCAGAAAATGGATGCAATAATTTAAACCAGCTATAGATTTTTTTTTTAATCATTCTTTATAACTAAGCATTAAGTTCCTAATATGTTTGGCTTCCATCAAAAAGGGGACTAGAAGTGAAACCTTTCTGCTAGATCAAATAAAATGTGTTATATACCCACCTTTACTTTGAAGGAAGTGGAAGGGAAGAGGAGATGGGACAAAGAAGGATTGTGACTGTCCAAATGTGCATTATGTGAAATGCACGTTAATCAGAAGATGATATTCATATGTTGTAGATTACAGATCTTTGCATCTGGAAAAAGGTAAAGTCTGCTAGAACGTCAGTTTGTATCAAAATACTGATTGAAGCCTCAGTGAATACTGAATGGCTAAGGAACAAGCTTGACTCTGGCATTTACTGCTGGATACATATTTCATGTAATTAAATGAATTATCCCACATTATGTAGATCTATGGGGTTTATGATGACTGAATTGCAAATTGAAAATCTAGCTCCTTGTGCTTAATGCATGGGAGCATCTGTCTGGCAGTGAATGCATTCCTTGCTTTTTGTATGCTTTGGAGGTTTTTTAGTTTTTCTTACCGCAGTGCATTCCAGAATTATTTCTAGGTTTGTTTAGATAAATGGTGAGATTCCCATTCCTCTCAGGTTTGTAGAATCACAGAAGGATTAGTGGTCCAGTGCTAGAAAGCAAGGTGTACTGCTGCTTGGCTTTTTACGCCTCTTGGAAATCTACGTTGTGCTTGACNTTTTCTAAAAGAATGCCTTTGAGCATAGCGATCAAATGTTATTTAAAGTTGTTGCATCTAAAGCGCTGAATTTCTGGTCCTGGAACTCCAGCAGTGAATGTTTCCTTTCAAAAATTTATATGACACTTAAATGCAATTAGATCTGCCCACAG
>VYZW01030106.1:5680-27221 GCA_013401315.1 Balaeniceps rex | reverse complement strand
TAATTCTTATCAGTAAAACAGAGAAAATCTAAGAATCTCAGATGTCCTTCTTCTGACGGCTCCACAACAGATACGTAACGAATTTGCAAGATGAGGCAGCATTTCCGGGTAAGAAAACTTCTGTATGAGGCTCTCAAAGTCCTTTATGAATAGGTGTAATTATCTCTACTGTGCATAGGGGGGGAAGTTAGGTAGAAGTATGTTAAAGATCTTATCTAAGCTGTCAAAGCTAAAATGGCCCGTTTGGGTATGCTGACTCAGCTTTGTGCTATGTAACTATTGGATAATACCGTTTTCATACAGGCCATGTTACCCTTATTATTTCAAGAGATAAAAGATAATACTTTGCAGACTCTTCTGAATTTCTTTTGCAGTATACTTCATAATGAAATGCCAGCGTATTAAGATTGCACAGATCAGGTCCAAAGTTACATTAAGTAGCAGGCATCTTGTTACAGAATCAGTATCTAAAGTGTACCTTGAGTAGAAGGACTCACTGGACAGCTCAAAAAGAGAGATGTAGCTTACATTATTTATAAGGTAAGAAGACAAAAATGATTTTTCATCTCTGTAGGTATGGCTGGAATCACCCTTGAATCATAGTAATCAACAGGATGCCTAACTTCTTCATTCTAAGAGCAATTAAACAGATTAATTACTTAGAAACGGTTATTCTGCATGCAAACCCTCTGTAAAGTCTATCACAAACATCACTAGGGCTCCCCCCTGCAGTGTCCGAGAGTCTGGTTAAGCAACACTTCACCTTTTTCATTTTTCCTGTGAGAAAAGGGGAATCTCTCACCTTTTGATGCTTCTGAAAACAGCAGAATTATCCCAGCATGCCATGCGGCAGGGAGTATGCAGCCTTCCATGGTGCTTGACAGAACCATGTTCAATTTGTATTGTTCTACCACATGGTTAGATCAAGCACAAAGGAAAACCCCATGAACAGCCAGAGTCAGAGTTAGGCAGCGCCAAAGAGAGAAGAGCGTTGAGAGGAAGCAGCATGGAGAAGCACAAGCTGAAGGTTCACGGAGAGCTGCTCTCCACTCCACCCATGCAAAAAGGTGCTGGATACAAGAGGTCATCCTTTATGCTACAACTGCAGGAACACCCTGGAGCACAATTGGAGTTAGTGTACAAGAACAGGGCCCAGGTGAATTCAGAAACAGAACTAATATGATAGAAAATACTACCAAAGGACTGCAAACAGCTCCTTCCAGGAAGGGTGTGCAACTTCCACCACATATTGAACGCCCAGTCTATGCTGCTCTTTATTAGCTACTTACTCTCTCCTGGTGTCTCCTTTCAGTATAAATGCAATTTTGGTTTGCTCCATTTATTTAAATGCAATCTTAGAAATACTGCAGCTCATATTAATAATAGTAGATCCTGAGCTGATGGCCAAGCTCTGGCATTAAATGCTCCCCAAGCTCCCTTTGAGCCTGATTTCAGCTCCCAGTGGCCTTTTATGCTGGTGGCACTTATGCTGACAATCTGTAATTACCACTGCTTTTCTTTTGGTTTTTTTTTTGCGACTGCACTTTACAGCAAGGTAGCACACACGTGCTACTACAGACATATTAAGGCAAACAGGAATATTTTGTTATTCTGTTTCTTGGCATAATATTTGTTGGGTTTTGTACATCATTTGCTGATGGAAGCATTCTCTCTTTCCGACATCCTGGATTATTTCAAACAGCTTTACTTCTCATAACTCATTCCTGCAACTTTGACATATCAAGTAGGGCATTCAGTTTTGGCTTGACTGCTCCCAATGAAATAAAACTCCCATTGACTTTAATGTCTGCAGAGCTATGCCAGTGGAGACTGCTTTTGAAAGTCACATCTCAAATGTTCTTGCAGGCTTCATGAACGAGAAAGGAAGTGGCTGTCCTCTGCAACTGCTCAGAACATTTTGCTGGACTTCAGTGAAGGTCAATGCTTGTGCTTTTAAAAAAAATCACTTCCCTTAGTAAGGGGTTTGCATTGCCCAAAGAACAAAGTCAGCATCAAGCAGATTATTCATCGCCTACATGGAGAACAATGCAAGTACTTGAGCAGAGATGACAGATAATACAGCAAGGGGCTCTGCTTCACCATTTTGCTATGAACAAGCATTATTATGCAGAAAGTCAACACACAGTTACTTGGGAACTCCAGAAAATAAGTACGGCATTAACTTAGTCACCTCATACTGTGGGTTTGTGTACAGCAATGAAAGTAAGACAATTTGATTTACTGTCTATCTTTACAATCTAAGAAACTAAAGCAGCTTTTTAGGGGAACCTAACACAATAAACCTTCAATCCCCACAAGCTGCCAAACTAGCCAGAGTCCTAACTGATACAAAAATTAGATTATTAATTTTCTTTTGTGACTCATGCAACATGGCACAGAGAGGCACTAATTTTCTTCCATGATTCATTCAAAGTATGCACAACCCTGGAATCCACACCTCATTTATTTAGAAATTATACCTATAACTAGCATTCCCGCCAACAATTTTGTACAGCTCTAGCAAAGAAGGATGCAGAGTTCCATATCCTTATTCCTATACTGGTTTAATAATGCAGCAATTCTGGCATGGGCTTTTCAAATAAATTCATCCACAGCACTCTGTTAAGAAATGAGAAGTAATAGTTCATATCTTCCAAAGACTTTTATATTATATACTGATTTTCAGTATTAAGTGGAATATCTGTAATAAACTCAGTAATTTCAGTGTCAACGAACTCTTTCAGTCCTGAAGACTGAAACAACTGCAGTCAGAGCCCTGCAAACATCTTCCTGAGAAACCCCTAGAGAATATTTTGAACAAGTCTCTATTCCTCTGCTGCACTAATTAAACACCGCTTACAATAACTGCCTAAGCTAATCATCAACTACAATGAACAAGAGGTACCAGCACACAAAGAAAGTCTGCCAAAACCCTAATTTATGTCCCCAGAATACATGAGAGGCAAAATACTCCACAGGCACATTCTGGCCTTTCTGCTTGTTGCAGACTATTGCAAAAAATGTTCAGGAACATAGGTGCCTCCTCTTTTTTTTTTTTTTTTTTTTTCTTTTGACAAATAGAACAGAAAAAAACAGGGAAGCACGCTATTTTGTAAATTACATTTTAAAAAAATATTCCATAAACCTTTCGAGGTACATAACATCATTCTGCATAAATGTTTGCAAAAAAAAAAAAAAAAAGTTGAAAAAGGAATGATCATATCTCCAGATATTTGCCAGTTTTCATGAAAACCCCCACCCTTTAGATATACTCTACATACAAGCAGCATTGTATGGTTTGCTTTTAGTGTTAATTCACCTCTGGTAATCCAAGATCTGTTTGTTTATCAGTCTCTGAATCCACAGTTTGCTAAGAATTTGCATATAGGACCCTATTTTTAACTGTCCCATCAAGCTGTAACACCTCAGGAGGCTGCAGCAGTCTCAGAATAGTCAGATGAAAATTTATTGTCCTATTGCAGGCTGAAACATTCTTGCACTGGTTTTAGCTGACTAACTCTCTTCATGCCAATGCCTCTCCAATTATTTTCTTTATCCTATTCAAGTGACCGCTATACATACAAAAAAGTGCTAACTTTGCATCTCTGGTAAGTGTTGCTCAACTTAATCTCAACACACACAATGGCAATGTGAGAGAAGAGAACAAGCTTTGTCCCACCTTAGCTTTTGAGGTATCTGAGTTACAAGAGTAATTGCTCAGCTTTCTGCCATAGTTAATGAAGACACCTCCAGAGGACAACTCAGATCCCAAGTGAGGAATCTATATTGCTCTGTACTCTGCCTACATGGGGAACCTAGGACAACTATGTTATTTGGATGCCTGAGTAATATGGATAAATCTGTGACTCAGCATTCATTCTCCCTCTTTTCATTGCCTCTCTACTATAATTGCAAATAAGGATGTTGGCTGGTTACAAAGCAGTTCAGATGTTTAGTTTTTTTGAAGACTACTTCAACTTAAAAATAAAATGAGGCACAGCCTTAAAATAAACTTTTTAACTGGGACACGTTTACTTTCTTATTAAGAACCACGCTCTCTCCCAAACAGACCCACCTCCTCTATGTTAAGCTTATGCTTCCTTGAGTAAAATGGTTTCTATTCTGCCTACTTCCCCCTACTGCAGTGCAGGAAACCTTCACCATAGTGTTCAACATGAGCTAGTGAAGGGTTAGAGTAACTGACACAAATATTAACATAAAGATCTGAATTACTATCAAAGATTTACAGAAAAGGGAGGGCTATAATCAATATACAGTACAGCCAAATTACTTTTTCAACAGGAACATTGCTACAGTACAAGGCAATTTAGCTCCATTACTGTTAGTCATAGCAGTCATGTTGTGTTCTCTAATGACTTCAACTTCAGAAAAATTTCATGCAAACCAAAGCTCAGATATACTCAGTTACAGCGTACGGTGAAGACTTCAGGTTCGTAATTATGAATTCAGTCTAGGATTTAATCTGCAGGTGATTTGTTGCTGTTAAACAACCTTCCATTCAGATAGAATTATTCTTATGCACAACAAACACATATCCTCAGTTTTTCTATATCCAGAGAGTTTCTGAAGGTACTTTTGCTGAGTCTTTTTGTTTTTTGGGAGAAAAATAAAAATAGAACAGACAGCTTTTAACTGAATAAAACCAAAACAAAACACCCCCCCACAAAGAAATCTGAATGCAGTTAATTTTCCAGTCGTCCAGATCACAGGCAATGTTTCATATTCCTTTCCCTCACTCTGCTCAAGCAAAAGCACTGGTGAGTGAAAGTGCTGGAGCTTGGCCTCAGACAAGATTTCCCACAAACATGATCAGGCCTAGAGCATCCTGTGCAGGACTGCCAGTCCCCACCACTGTCACCTCCAGCATCGACAAACCTACAAGCTATCAGGGCTTGGTGCCTGCTCAGGCAGGAGCTGCTGGAGACCAGCACGCTAAGGGCAGGCATAATCGCAAATCCCCGAGCATGTGTCACTGCAGCACTGTAACAAGGCAGACAAGAGCAGGTGGATATCAGTGCTTTTCATCAAACAGAAAATGCTAAGGGCAGCAATACGAATACATAGTCTGTAAATGACTATTTGCTTACTAAAAATGGAAGGAATTTGCAAAGTTGTCATCAGATGATTGACAAATTACAGGAACATCTGAGAATGTTTCAATTAGATAAATTATGTTTGTACTGGTTGAGGGGTAACGATACATTACACCTTTCATTTTGAGAGCTCAAAGAGCTTAAGTAGTGTTTACATGTCACTAAGAGCAGGGAAGGAGATAACCTAGGGAGACCAAGAGACAGGAAACATGTGAACTGCCATAGGGACCAGACAAAAAGCCCTGATGTGCAGCCTGTATTCTCCAGACTGGGAACACTCCGTCCATTCAGTTCTATGCTTCTAAGGCTGAAACAACGCACAGAAGAGAGAAGGAAATTTCAGGTGATCACAAGTAATAGGAACTCTGTTCCAAAGTAGACAGGTAACCCAAGAAAGGTGAATATGTATGAAGACAGAGACTAGAAAAGACACATAAAGAATTAGGAGGAAAACTGCAATTAGTAAGAAGAAGCTTTATCAAATGCCTTCAAAAATTATGAGTGAACAAACAGCAACTATATTACTATCTAATAACAGGGGTTAACACAAGAGATAAGACACTAGCCCTAAATATGTAAGCTCTGGATCCGTATGTACCACAGAGGCTGACTTTGATTTGGGTTGGGTTAACAAGAAGCAGCATCCAAAAAGGAGAGAATTGTGCCAGCAGATGGTTCATTGTCCTCCTCCTATTATTCCCTGTGCTTTTGATTTGTACAGCACTATCTGGAACTGAAGTAACTAATTAAAGTCAGTTAGATACAATGTATGCCCCAATGCAAGAGGAAGCAGGAATACAGGTTTACTTCATAGTATTTCAAATAGTAACCTTATTTCTAAGATTCTTATTTCTAAGAATTAGAAGATAAAAAGCTTTTGTGATGTGATGCTCGTAGATATACATATGCTTTGATCAGAAATGGTTTGTGTAGGTACGGCAGGTAGAACTTCAATTGCTTTTGAAATACACAATATACTGAAAAACGCAAACATATCACAGGGAAAAAAAAAGATATACAGTTGAATACAAGGGCAGCTCTCTCCATAAGCTATTTCATACACAGTGTCACAGAGCAATCAAGGATCCTGTCAACTCCTGAAGTGACAATAAGCTACCACAGAGACAACACGATCTGCTTATAGATTCATTTCCGTTCCTCCTAAAGCCCAGTGCTGCTTCAGAAAACAAAACTGCTGTGTAGTGAACTTAATCAAACGCTACTGGGCAGAAGATTTTTGTTGTTCTTTTCTCTCCCTAGTCCTACTAAGAACAGGAGCCTCCAGTGACCTAAGGCTGGCAAGTACTATTGGATCCTTAGGTGGTCATAGTGGGCAGATGCAGCCAAAAAGAAAATTATAATCAGAATTTTACTGTTGCCACTGAAAATGACAGTATTTCCCTTTTCTAAACAGAAGAGAGAGAATTAGTCACAGCCTGTTCCTCCAATTTCTCTTTCAAGAAAAACTTTTTTTAGTCTCAGATTCTAAAGCTGTGGGGAGAGAGCTGAGCAAGGGGGAGGTTTATTATTATTTTGGTTCATCGCATTAAATGGAAGGCAGAAAAACACAGGAAATAGCATCTATGGCAATCTGAGGCTTAAACATATTTGATAGTATATTCAATAGCTTTGCCTGTCTCACAGCCCCAGGCAAAAACATGCCCCCTTTCCCTGCTGTTCCTTCATTTCATGCTGTAATGCTTCCAATTCTCCTTTTAAAAAGAATTATGTGCATTATCTACCTGTTGCACAGAATCTCCTTCCTATGGCCACTCACAACCTTTGCAGATGTTGCTCCATCATTATCAGTAAAAGCTTGAGTCATTTGGTTCAGGGAGGAAATAGCATCTGGGAAAAGTACCTAGATGATGAATTAAAAAAAGAAGGCAAGTTCTTGCTAAATACGATCTAAAAGGATGATGGGGAGCTGGAATAAAAACTGAAAGAAACAATACGCAGAATGAAGTTTTCTAGATTTGATTTTTTTTTTTCTACTATGCTGCATAGTTTTCTCTTCAAGGTTTCATTTAATTAATCAAATACAGTTCTATTTAGCCCATTTGCATCTCTAAATGTGTCCTCTTGACATTACCTTCTTGATGTTCCTCTACCATATCAGACTGATGAAACTTCAAACAACTCAGCTTTTCTTCCCCATTCCTGCTAACCACTCCTCTCTCCTATCCTTGTACAAAAGGCAGTTCCCTTTCTTCTCTTAATTTACTGAACAATCACATTTTTTCTCATGCCAGGTCCTTCCTGACAGCCCCCTTTATGATACTTTGTAGAATCCAAATGAATGTGGAAAACACACAGATTGCTTCAGGACAACCTCAGAATTTTATGACTTCAGAACTGGTCCTTTCCCTGACGCCAAAGTATTAAGCTCACTTAAGTTTAACTACTCATGGGTGTGGTCCTGACACTGGCTGAGTACCTCTGCTCCCACAGAGCTCACACTTTCTGTGCATCCTCATCACTTCTCAAAGGTCAAAGACTGGGTCAGGATAAAATCCCTCACATTGTTTCCTTAACCAACCCCTCATATTCACTGGTTTTCCCCCACAAAACCATCTTTCTGACCATTGACATGTACTAAATGTATTAAACAAACTACATGAAAATATCAGGATCCTGAAACAAGAACCCTTTGAGAAAACAGATGCACATTTACCAAAGGATTTAAAATAAAAATTCTTTTCTCATACACTGAGCAAAAGATGTAAAAACTAGACAGGGAGAATCCCACAGCCAGCAAGGACACTGACAAGTTACTAAGCATTGCCATCCCAGTGGGATTGTGCAGGCTCATCCCTGGATAACACAAAGCACTGCTCAATAGTCTGACTTTGAATGATGAAGGTTCATACCTCATGGACTTTTCTGCGCAGAGACGTGCTGTGTTAAATCCTGGGATGAAACATACTCCTCAAAATGAAAACATGGAAAATTCCTGCTAAATGCCAAGTCTGAAGCAGCCATCATTCAAAGGGACAACTTGAGCAGAACAGGTGCCAAGGATGTCTGTTCTGTGGATTGATTTACAAACTAAGATCCTTCTAAACCATTAGACGTTCCCCCTGCCTCATGTGAGCAGACAGTAAGTCAAGTTCAATGGATCTCATCGCCATCTGGAAACTCTACAGGCAAGGATATCTTCTCTATTGAGTTTTTGAGCAGAATTAGTTTTCATCCAGCTGAAATCTTTGTTCTGAAGCTGTACTCTCCCTACTCTCTTCCTTCATAAGTCAGGTTTATGCCTTTTCCATGTGGTTTTGATATACTTGTAGAACTGGAGACCAAGGGAAAAACAGCCTAATGCATCAAGAAAAGGACCCCCAAGACGAGAACTCACACAAAATATTATTCTCAACATCACCAGGTACTGTGTTCTGCATTGTTGCTGCTCTTAGCTATGACCTTTCATAAATGATATCAGATGGTGTTTGCCTTATCCAATAGCCTGTACCATTGTTCCAGGCATGCATGCACATACATAGCATTAGTTTCTCTAGCCTATTAATAAAAACAGAAGAAAATAACAATGGCAAATTGGGTACAGATTTATGCTGAGCTGTTTCTGCAGTCTACTTTCCTTTCTAAATTATATTTATGCATTTTCATTTCCAGTTTCTTTAAATATGAATATTACTGACTAATTATCTTTTTACTATGATGGACACAATCCAAAAACCTAGATAAAAGTATGTCATAATTTCAGTTCTGGTTATAATTTTGTGGCTTGAGTCACAAGTGACTGAAGACTTTAAGAAGCATGCCCAAGAAAACCTGACTGCAAATGAAGTTATCTTTATTTTATTTTCCCCATAAACAGAAGGTTTAGCTCAGCATATTGCTTGCAGAGATACACAAAGCACAACGGCTTGTTTTGGGCTGCTGCCATTCAGTTTCATGCTGCATCCCTATCTAGAGTCATTAATCTTTTACCAACAGGAACCCAATTAATCATGGTATTTTTTTTCAGAGGAAAAAGACAAAAATCATAGTAATTTTTATAGAAAACTCTGCAAGGTACTCCATCAATAATAGTCATTTTTCTTCTCAGTACACACTAATAGATTTGCTCGCTGAAACCTGCTTGTCTTTACAGTATACAAAAATGCAGTAATCTAAAATACATATAACCAATAGAAAAAACACATGAAGAAGCAGTCTGCTTAGTTGTGCTGTATAAGGCAATAAATGTCCTTTTACTGATAGCTGGACCATAAATAAAGAATGGATACAGTTGAGAAAAAGGTGTTTAACTTGCTTTGGAGGTTATTTTCAGGTGGAAACATTTTTCCATCTAGCTCACAACACAAAATTCTTTGCCTAAACTATGATGCAAGTTTTGTTTCAAAACTTACTAAACCCAAAAATCTTACCAACTATGCTGGCAGTTTTGCTTGCATTAGTGCATGCTACTTGTGGATATAAAAAAAAAAATCTATGGAAGTATGTGAATCAATGCCATCCCCTCACCCTCAGCTTCACTCACATCCTAGGTCAGAAATGCCCATTGCCAGTTGTATAAGAATCTCACTCATACTGTTCTCAGCATTTAGGTCTGAGAACTTACTTGAGCTCAGCTCTCATTAAGGTCAATAAGAGTTCTGCCTGAATACAAATGACGATCCATCCACCTTCCATCCCTTCAAAATACGGTATTTGCCACATGGATTCATATACATCTTCATTGTTTTCTTTAGACATTTTATAACCTAGTAATACTTTTAAAATTAAATGTCAGAAGCTTTTCTCTTTTTTCTTTTCTTTGTTTTTAAGAGACACACAGAAGACAGCTATAGACTGACCCATTTTTTTTCTCTTTTTTTTTAATCCATAAGGTAATTGGCTTTCTGGAGAACTAACTGAATTTTCCAAATTTAATTTTAAAAGATGCTCCATGATATCCATTATAGCAAACACTGTCCTGCAGATTCGATTAGTAGGCTCTCTGGACCTGCTTATTTCTGAATTGAAAGTGCAGTACGGCTTGGATAAATGAATTACCTGAGCAGCGGAACTTCTTGCTCTTGATCTGGCTGATTCGTTTGTTGGCAAGGCGACGTGGATTGCTGCATCGAGCGCCGCTGGTTTCTATCGGATTATCCTGCAGGTAATCAGCCAGCCACTTCAAATGGCAGTCGCACACAAATGGATTCTGAGCTAAATGTCTGCGAGAAGGATGGGATGTTTAATCAGAAGTGACCTGTGACACTGTACTCCATCACTGGTTTTCACAAACGCAAACCTGAAGAGTAGAGTAATTGAATAAGCTTCCAAAAACCCAGGCCTGGCGGAAACCACACGGAGCTGCACATGAATGGGAGAATTCTGTGAGCTATCACATTTCGTAGCTCATTAAGTCTGCTGCAAGTCCTTTCACAGAGGAAACAAAAATTAATATAGCAAAGCCTGCTTTAAAGGACACAGACCTCCTGTCTACAAAGTCCGATGTTTTTATCCTGAGAGCTTGATATGCTGTCTTTTGAGAGAAATGCACATTTTTAGATGCACCTGACTTGAAGATCATTTTGTATCCTGGTTTAAAAGAAATTTTATTGGCAAGCTCAGTTTCCTAGGGATCAAAATGCGAATTAGTAAAGTGCCATGGATCTGTGGGCAAAGCCAGAAGTGATCCAGAGGCCTTTTCTCAAGAGTGAAATTGATATTTGCATATACTCATCATGCGTAATAGTATTCCCCTTATATGTATTTTTTCCCAGACCAAAAATTTTTACTTTTGAGACTGAACTGTTTATGCAAGGTAGAACTTGACTCTATCCTTCACCAAAATTTGCACAACATATTTCCTACACAATTGGAAATAGGTATTACAGCATTGATTTTAACTGGGTATTTAGACTTTGTTAAATAGAAATCTGCTGGAGTATCTTAGAGAGAAACAGTATTTCTCTGCTGCTATTATGATTCATTTTGCTTGACAAAGTTGAGCACTATATCAGGAGAGTCCTTCTCAGAGCCTGATTCTGATCTCAGTTAAGTTAACTTGTACCAGTCCCTCTAACTTCCAAGGGACCAGGAGACGGCCCTCCAATAACTGCAAAGACAGTTTAAAAAAAGACAGATGCTTAAATTTGGTTTGGACAGAGGTGTAAAGTTATATCCTCACAAGAACTCTGCTGTTACTGTTAGTGTATTTTTTCCACCTGTAGAAACTTCTTTTCTTTTCTGTTTGCAGTTGTGTTTATGAACTGTCACTTAACAGAATAAGTATAAAATACAACAGGGCAAGGGCTGTCAAGTGCCTGAAGAAACTAAAGATTACTGTTGTAGTAGAGCCATTCCTGGTGTGAAAGGTCCAAAGAACAAGCAAGCATATAGAGACAGGATATGGGACTGGTTTTGTAGCTCTAGAAAAAAGGCAGAAAATGGTAATCACTTGGAATACTAAAAATGGGAGAATGAAT
Source organism: Balaeniceps rex (assembly GCA_013401315.1). NCBI lineage: Eukaryota > Metazoa > Chordata > Aves > Pelecaniformes > Balaenicipitidae > Balaeniceps > Balaeniceps rex. The sequence continues at coordinate 15,670 of VYZW01030106.1, read as the reverse complement.
CAAAACATTTCTCAGTGTGAAGCAACAAGTCTATTCTAAGTAACAGCCACCAGGAATACTAATAAAACCCCATGGAAACCAAGGAGAAATTTTTATACCTTAAGGGTGTTGCCTGATGTTTAACTTGACAAATCTTATATACTTCTGTAAATGAACCTTCTCTGTCATACTTGTTTACATATATATCTATGTACATATATAGCATGCTGCAGCAGAAGAAAGCATGGGGGGGGGGCAGGGCTGGAGGGGATTGTACATGATTATTCTAATGCCTTTAATGATTTGCAGCAATACTTACTGGCCAGATATCTGTTGGAAATTAAGGTTGTGCTTGTGGCTGCCTGAGGACATAGCAGGTACCCTGCTGCTAGATCATGGCTATTAGTTCATTTTTATATGATTTAAAACATTTATAAAACTAATTTGGCCAATACATTTCCAGTATTAAAGTATATATGTGCATGTGTATAGATAAAATTCCAGTACTACAGTAGGTGTGTGTATATATATACACATATATAATGTGCATATATATTCCAGTATGTATATATACATACACATATATATTTTAATACTGGAAATGCATATACTTACATACTACATAAACACACAGAGCCTTATATCTGTATATGCACACACACATATATATAAACACACAATATTTGGTGAGGGGGTTCTTCCTTGTTTTTCATTTATATCAGGCTGCCAACTCCAGCTCTGAAGGAGTACTGTTTACCTTATTATCTTACTACTCACAGCTGTAGGATGAATCCTTCCATAAAATATCGAGTCATTTTTATATCTTTGCTTCCAATTTTGCTTCTGATCCCTCATCTGCTAATGCCTCCAATTCAAAGACTCTCAAGAAAATGTTTAGTGGATTTTCTTAATGGATCACATAGTACAATATATCATTTCCCTGAAGTGGAATGTGAGCTGAAATATGGTTTCAGAAGTCATGAACTGTACAGCAGGACTCAGACCCAGTAAGGAGAGATGCCAACTCATTAGCTCATTAAAAACTGTTAGGCAATGGTTTCAATAGAATCTGCTGTTCATATATTGTACAGTCAAATTTACATATTATCTTCCCAACATACAGTATGAATTAATTACTCTGGGAGCTTAATACATTTATGACATTTATGTCACTATGGGCTGGTGGTATCGATAGCTGGCTATGCTGAATTTATGCAATACTTCTTTTGCTTGGTCCTTTTATTTCTGTCAGAAAAGGAGGGGCTACTACCTTGAGGTCTCTTCCAAATTGTCTTAATGTCAGATGCAAAGACTTTGCAAAGACAGGCAACATCTTTGGGGGAAAAAAAGAGAGAGCTGTCATTTATGATGTGCCTGCATACTCACAGAGTCTGGATCGATCGGAGAGGTGCAAAGAGCCCCTTGCTGATGGTCTGCAGTTTGTTGTCATAAAGAGATAGCAGTTTGAGATTATGCAGACCTTGGAACGTGTTTACCCTCAGGCAGTTGATCTTATTGGCATTGAGAAGCCTGAAAACAGAGGAAAGGTTTATAATTCATTAATCTTGTAATAATCAAATAAAGATAGACTGAACTTTGTGGTTAAATCTAAGAAAATATTAACCCAGTCACAAAAGACAACCCATATTTAAAAGTCTTCATTTGCCCGTCACATTAAAAAGGTGAAAAAAGCACAGTCAACATTAGTATCCTCATAGCTGGGGAATATACAGACATATAACAGTGCTAGCTAACTTAAAATACTTAAAAGGGTTTTTTTTTTGTATTCCCAGCCCCCTCCCCACATTTGTTCAAAATTCTACACAAATATTTAAAGAAGTCTTCAGCTTAATATACACAGAAATGGCAAATACTCCCCACCTTGCTATTCCATGCACACACTCATACACAAAGTCCACAACGAGAAGAACCTTTTTTTTCAGTTTTCTCTACCAGCAGCTGTCTTAAGTCTAACTGAAACTCTGGAAGTTTGACATCTTTTGATAAGCAGTGCAGAGTTAATTTGATCATGGAAGGAAAGAAAACATGATTCCCCTCAGAGACAAGAAGAGAGAAGTATAGGGTCTGGACTAAAACTTACTGAAAGGCAAGCTCACTTCATACCTAAGGATAGTCAAGCAGCGTAACAGGTTGCTCAGAGTTGTGCAGTCCCCATCATTGGAGGTTTTCAAGATGATACCGAATAAAGTCATGAACAACCTGCTCTGACCTAATAAGGTGACTCTGCTTTGAGCAAGGGTTCTCCAGTCTCATTGGTTAGTGACCACCTGAGGTCCCTTCCAACCTCCATTGTCCTACAATTCTATGAATCTACTCCATTCCAGTTATACCAGATTCCAGTGCAGTTGTGGAAAAGCAGCNTTTTTTTTTTTTTTTTTTTTTTTTTTTTTTGTCTTTTGCACGTCTACACAGCAGCCAGTTGGCAGAACTAATGAGTTCAGCCAGAAAATCTTGGACAGTACCTGTGCAAGTTCTCTTAGATTATCCAGCCAGAGTTCTGTCATGTTAACAAGTATATACAATCCCAACAAGCTGGATCTCCCTCTGAGATAATCGAACACGAGAACACTTAAATTGTTGTTGTCATCTGCATATGTGGTAGACTTAGAAGGAAAATAGGCAGGAAATGACCTATTTTTCTTACAAAAGCCAAAATCCACATCTTTTGACTACTATCAACCTGAGAAAAATGGTACAGTGCAAACAATATATGCTGTTAACTCAGTTCTCTTGGTCACAAAATTCTTGCTACTTTGTCAATGAGTTTGAAGGGCTTAATACTGCAACATTGTGGCTCTTTGAGGCACCACACTAATACTAAATCAGAAGACAAATGGGTTTATAGGTAAAAAGAAAAAGACATCCTCCATTCCTCAGCAAGCAAAGATATCATCTTAAACACACCTCTAACAGCACAGGAAGCTTCATTTTCAACAAACTGCACATAAACCAGTAGAGAAAACAGTGCAACCTATCAGGGAAGAAATGCATGCTTGTTAGCTGCACATGACGCTTTTCTTTTGCTCCAAAAAATAACTTCAGAAGGTGTTTCCTCTGCATAGCACCCTGCCTTTGCATTGCTGAAACCTTTGGAACATTGTACACTCATTGCAGCTCTCTGTTCCTACTGTCATTTTGGCAGAGCCTCATTACTGCAGTAAATGGCTACAGTAATTGTGATACGTAAAAGACGGACACATACTTGGGTAGAGCCCTTTTCTCAAGGAGAACAGGAATGCAGTGCTTTGGAATGAGAGGGCGTCAGAGCAGAATTCACCTTTCCAGCCAACAGAAAAGTCAATATCAATTCATCTGAATTTTCTTCTTTATACATTGTGGAAAAAGATGTTTGACATTAGATAAGAGAAAGTCCCGTAGAAGGTAATGATGGATAAATGAGGTTACATTTTTGCATGAACGAATAACTGAAATAATTTTATGAAATCATAAGCAGCACTGGTATGATCCCTCTGTAACCTGCATTTCTGTGACTGATATTTATGTGACAACTGATCCACGCCCCTGTTAACTGCACCAGAAGTAACAGGGTAATTTTCATATCAGGCTACAGGAACAGGTCCTCCCATGCATTCGACTTCTGAGATTTTGCTCCAACAGCAAACATCAATGTCATCTCTTACTACGTCCTTCTTATCACCCTTCATATGTCCAAGCCAAAACAATCTTCATTCTCTCTCAGTTCTTGTGCATTATGCACTTCTTTCAAGATTGTACATTATCTTTTCCATAAAGAACACGTTAACAAGTCATTAGAAGGCAGAATCAGCTACAGATACGTTCACAAGGACAGGGAGTAGAAACGAAAGGATTTGTAATGCCTAAGTGGCATTTGAACATATCTGTTCATATGTGCACTGGTCCCACATTGGTTTTAGGTAATGCACATTAGCTTAGATTGATTGTTCCGTGACAGTGGCTTGGTACCTAAGTTATACAGGAAGAAAACTGAAAGCATGTACTTTGATTTATTTTGCTAGATGCTATTTTTTTCTAATATTATAGTAATATTTTATTGTCCTGGTTTCAGCTGGGGTAGAGTTAATTTTCTTCTTAGTAGCTGGTATAGCACTGTGTTTTGGATTTAGGATGAGAATAATGCTGATAACACACTGATGTTTTAGTTATTGCTAAGTAGTGCTTACACTAGGCAAGGACTTTTTCAGCTTCCCAAGCTCTGCCAGGTGCACAAGAAGCTGGGAGGGGGCACAGCCAGGACAGCTGACCCAAACTGACCAAAGGGCTATTCCATACCATATGACATCATGCTCAGTATATAGTTGGCCGGGGGGCAGCAATCACCGCGCAGGGACGGGCTGGGCATTGGTCAGCGGGTAGTGAGCAACTGCATTGTGCATCACTTGTTTTGTATATTCTTTTATCATTATTATTATTATTGTTATTATTATTTTCTCTTCCTCTGCTGTCCTATTAAACTGCCTTTATCTCAACCCATGGGTTTTACTTTTTTTTCCCCCTGATTCTTTCCCCCATCCCACTGGGGTGGGGCAGGGTGAGGGAGCAGCTGTGTGTTGCTTAGTTGCCGACTGGGGTTAAACCATGACATGTATGTTGCCAGCAGTACTTCTAACAAAGCATAAAGCAAAAATGAAAATAATCTCAGTAATAAGAGAATTTACAGCTACGCTGCAGTTGTATTCGTATATGTGGACAACCAGCATGTCTTTTTGTGATGCTTAAGAAGTGCACACATAGCAAAGCTGTGTTGTGCAGATGCTATTCACTCCTGTGCAAAGGCTTGAAGTCCATCCATCATTGATGCCACTTAATAAACCCTCAGAGCAAAGCTGACCTAGAACTGCAGTGAATATACAGGATTCAAATTTGTTCTCTGATTAGTTTCAACAAAACATGAATAAACCCAATGCTGGAAATTAGAATTTACAATGTGACAAGTTTTCCTGGCATGAATTTTCAATGACTAAGATTCATGGTAATATAATCTGCGACGTTTCTGTAAGAGCCAAATACCAAAAATGAGAGAAACTGATCCTATACACAGACACAAACACAGCAGCACACTTGCTCCTTTAAGCATCAGAGGAAGTAATCTGCAACAGCGAAGTGCTTGTGCAGACTGTTTAGAAGTGGGAATTCAGGTACTACACAGCTTTTCTGAGGTGACAACACCTATTCTGTATACCAACTACACAATATATTTGCAGTACCTAAATCTAAAGAGGAGAGATAGTGTACTCAACAGTAATACAGATGTGGCCATATTCAGTGGATCATGAGATAGATTAATGTCCTGTTTCTGATCAGAATCAGTGAGAAAAGGGGAGGGGGGGTAGTGAAAAACTGTGAGAACGCAGAATAAATCATCCCTAAAAAGTTTTTCCTCCTACTTACTGTGAGTTACAGGATGACTTTTGCCCAGAAGCATTAAGGTTTATATTCCTTTAAAAACTCTTGGTTGTTTTAAAATATCCCCTCTATGGATACTCCCCTATATAAGTTCCAATTCTTTGCTTAATATTTCTTCACTGTCACAGCCCCCCAATGGCATCTAATTATTAATTAGGTATACATGGCTGGCCTCACATGGAGTTAAAAGCGGTTATAAGAATTTTTTTTTAAACTAACACAAAGGCAGATGAGAAAAACGTATTCTAGGAAGCAGAAACTCTGATCTTCTTTAAACACTGAACCATGCTGTAAAACATACTAAGGGTTCGTTTTCATTAGACTCATACCAAAAGAAGGGACAATATTAAAAGTTGAGTCTTATTTAAAAAGAATTACATGGTATTTATTTTGCACCAATATATGGTGAAAGTAAATTCCACTAATTTTTCCTATTTTGTTATCAGCTTGACTGGTTGAGATTTACACATGACCTCCAGATGTGGTGCAGCGTTCAAAAAGAGGTTAAAAATTCAAGTAGAAATAAAACCGCCTGCTACCCAGAGGGATGATGGTTCATTAACTCAAGTCTCCATTTTCATCCCTCTGGATATGTTAAAAACATGAAGAAATCTCTTGCAAGCCTAGGACCACCACAGAATACAAGAGAATGGTTAAAGACCTTGTGGTTTACACACCATTGAAAGCAATGAGCAGAGCAGAGCAGAGCAGTATTACAATTCCACGAACCCATTTCCTGAAAAAGTGAATTTGTCCACACACATTGAAATAATAACGTGTTTCAGCTAAGCCCTTTGAACGAATGTGCACTGAATTGGCACTGTAATTGTATCAGATGCTCATAAGCACCATCTGCATAATTAAGATGGTCCCATAATTGAATTATATGCCCAGGCACAGTTTCAAGTGATTAACATTTAAATAACATTTTGAACTCCAAATCCAAAATGATTGAAAAAATTGGTTTTTAAGAGCAAATGGGGATGTTTATATGGCTTTTACCCTTAGCAATGTTTGTATTTTCAGCTCAGCGAAGTCAAGTAATCAAACTATCAGCAAATAACTATGTAACTTGGAAAATGAAACAGCAGCCTAGCAACCTTAACACATGCTGGAGACTGCAGGTTGATTTCTGTTGCTGGGGTGGACCAGAAATCATCCTACATTAATGAGCCAAAAGGAAAGTGTCAGGGAGAAAATCTGCACAGAGCCACTGGTAAACTTCTCTTTCTTTTTCACTAGCTTTGTGTTTTGACAGCGACAACAACATGATGAGAATGAAAATGTTCGGCATCCCATGAACTGGCTGGCACATCCCACATGCCAGACTCCACTGGGGAAAATGAGAACTCACCAGAAAAAGGCAGATGTAAAATGCATAGGAGACTTGTAAGGAACAGGAGAACTGGGTAACAGTTTTGCATGGGTAACAGCAGAATACAAATTGAATATACATGACTTTTATAGAATATCAATAGTCAAAGGCTTCACCTACATTCAAAGGCACTATAGGGCAGCAAAGAAAGGACTCTTGGCAGAAAGCATTCCTTAGGATATACAATACCTGTTACAAAAAGTCAAAAAACCTTTTGGCATTTTTTTTTCAGCATTTTCTCTCGAAATTTATAGGGCATCAAGCATCATATTTGATTTAACACAACTTATCACGGGAGAACAGCTGAAGTGCCAATATGGAAGTACCCAGTCAAGTATTCTGTCCTCCCAGCAGCCAATGACAAGCAACGTCTAATGACAGAATTGTGTGTGTCCCTGCTTACTTATTGGCAAAATAATTATATTAGGTTCCAGGAACGTTTTAAAAGGGCTTGGAGTGTAGGGGAGCAATATGACTGTCTCTCACTGTGTGAAGATATTTAGACATCTACTAAAATTTACATTTTCTAATGTGATGACTGACGACTGAAGAGTCTGTCAGCGCTTCAATTGATAATAACCAGTGTGAAATCATCATCATGCTTGCTTGAACCAGCTTCAAGTATTCCTCCATGTTCAGGAAACTGGATGATGGTGATGACAAATTTATTCAACGTAAATTAAAATGGAAAAGTCATGAGCTGATAATGAGTCAAGAAGGAAGCAAAAAGCACAGTTTGACAGTCCTCTTTTGAGAGATTTTAAAGGCCTTCTTTCATTCCTGATCCAAAAGACTACAACTCCAGTTGAACACCATCCGTAAAACAATCCTGCGGTACTCGTGTTACTACCTGGAGAATTATAAGCACATGCTGTCATAGCATCTGGACTTCTGTTATTCAGAATTCAATCTTGTCCAGTTTATGCCCGCAGATAAGGTCACAGCTGATATTAGATAACCAAATGATAATTCAGATGCACAGCAGAATAAACGCATTTTCTCAACTTCCTGTGCTATCAGGGAGTTAGTTTCTTGTGAAATAATAACTAGGAGAGTTTCTGTTAGGTGAGTCCGGCTTGGAACACTGGCGTCAGAAGCGCTAATGAATTACACACTGATGTATGAACTAGTGGTTGTTTTGGGAAGCTGCATGTAGACAGGCTACAGAAGTGGCACAGAAAAGGCAGATGCTGTTGCAGTCTTTCATTAGTGCTTGACTGTAATTGTATTTCTGTGTCTGGCAGATGCTGCTCCCTCACTTTAACAGCAGTTATTGAGTTTAGTAATATTATCACAATAGCAGCCTAAATGCAGAAATCTGAAGGGAAAAAAGCTTGAGGCAAATGGTTTGAAAACAATTCTAAAGCTATTAAACAGGTCTGTGCAGCAAGTATTCTGTCCTGGACTAGAAGGATGAGGGTTGCATAGTATCTCTGCTGTAGCCAGAAATATTTTGAGTAATCAAGGGAAAAGTTCATATGTCATTTTGCTAAGAATTTAGAATCACAGAACCCAGAAACAACATAGATTGCAAAGGACCTCCAGAGGTTATCTGGTCTGAACCCCAGCATGACTAATTTATAGATATTTAATGCAGATATTTGCTTTATCTGAGAAATAATTATTTCAACAGATGACTGGATAATTCAGAATGGCAGGAAGCTTGAGAGGTTTCTTGGCATGTTAGACTGCCCAAAACAGGGTGAGCTATAAGATCAGACGAGGTTGCTTAGAGTTTTATTCAGTCTGGTCTTCAAAATCTTCAAGGACACAGAATGTACAACTTCCTGGGCAGCCCGTTCCACTGCTTGACTTGTTGTTGTGAAAACGTTTCCCCTTACATCTAGTCAAAAGGTATCTTTTTTAATGCCTGTTTGTCTCTTCTCCATGAGAAAAATGAAGAACTGCATGGAACAAGAAGATATTATACATCACTTGGAGCTCAGAAGATTGCTATGTGGAGTAGGAGAGACTACTGTGCTATAAAGGACTTGCAAATGGAAAACTGTAATTTCTTTATTCTGGCATTTATATACTGTTTGCATCACTATTTAATGATATTTATGTATACAACAGTGTAATGTATATAATACAAAATATTGGAATTGATGTACATTCTTTAGAGTAATTTTGTTTTTTGTTTGTTTTTTTTTTTTTTACATACTTTGTACGGGTTTGTGCTTCGTTTCATTTTCTTTGCGCTTCTAACAAGCTCCAAAAGTATACAATAAATAATTGGTAGATCCTATTTTAAGCTCTTAAGTACTAGAATTCAATTTACAATTACAAATCAACACAAGCACTTCAAACTTGGCAAATTCGCCATGGAGACATTTTCCAAGCGACCTCACCAGAAGAGCTATGGGAATACCAAGTATCTCACTATTCAGCCAAGGAGAAACAGCATAAAAAGCAGGTTAAAAAGGAGAATCACTCAAAGCAAATTTTGACTGGTTGAATTTTGGGAAGACTGATATTAGCAGTTTCTGAAAGTACACACATGACTTGTCACTTCCTACAAGTCTATTTTAAATAAAGGTCAGTTGAAGTTGTAAATATTAGATCTAGTTCCAATTTTAACCCGGTTAGATGATTGGATGTGGAAGTCTAATTTTTCACCGCTTTTGAAGTTGCTTTATCTCTCAATATGTCAAACTCCAGGCACCAATATGATTATTGGTCTTTTCCAACTACAATGTTGAGTTTTCCCTAATGATCAGACATTAGGAGAAGGAGAAGAAGGCTGTAAGCTTTTGGCTTCGTTTTGTGGGAGAGGAATACAACAAACCTCTGATTTCAATATATATGTACCCCAGGAGTATATCTACTTCTAGAAACATCAAAACAGAGTCCATTATAGGGATTCTTTCTTGCCCAGCAAGCCATGGGGATCTCAACCATAAAATTTAGGATCAACACGCCTGAGCACTTGTATGATTAGTAACTATGCAAAGTAAATTTCCTCAAGGAAAAGGATTTATTGAAAACTGATACTTGCCAGACATTTGAAAAATGAGATTTCATCCCCCTATATTATTTTGCAATACAGTTTCTTTAAGCAGTAGAGATTTTATGATACCTTCTTGTTCCAGGAAGTAGAGCCCTGTGAAGCACACACAGTGTATAACTGTAATAAAAAGGCTCCCAGAATGTTTGTTTTAATATGGTTGCAGAGCGGAAAGTGTATTACTTAGATATGAAAAATACTG
>VYZW01030104.1:107711-148065 GCA_013401315.1 Balaeniceps rex | reverse complement strand
CCTGCATTAGCTGACTACTACACCTCCGCTGACAGCCATACCCAGCAGACATAAAAGCTGTAAGAAGGGGCCCATCTGATGAGGGCAGTAGCAGGGGATGTGCTGGCAGAGAGGAGGCCTCTTAGAAAAAAAGTAATCAAATGCTTATTAGATTAAAATTACCACCTTCAGATGCACTTGGGAGCAGATGGGAAGCTGGTACAGTACCCAGAGCACAGGTGGGCTGTACTTATGCCAGCTTGCTCTTCTAAGCAGGTGAATTGCAGTCTCTGGACTAGCTGAGGCTCTCCAGGGGTCTTTGAGGTGTTCCACTGTTTCTCTCCTAGCAGGAAGAAAATACAGCCATGCACACGCAGTGCAGACAGCTAGGCAGACAGCTGCCTGTGTTCAGCCTAGAGCTGGCCTGAACATATCAGTATACTGTGCTTCCAGCAGAGCAGCTGGGCATAGAGGACTTGATGCTGCCAAGTACTGAGAACCTCCTTGGTAGTGCTGTGTATCTGTACTTCCTCAGTTGAGTGGTAAGACAAGACCAGCAACGGCCTTGGAAAGGAAGGAGCTCCTGTTTATTAGCATGGGCTTGCTGTGTAATTAGTTGTGAACTGCCAGCATTTAGGGCCTTATCTAAAATCCACTAGAACTGTAGGAATCTCTTGAGGATTTTAAAGTAGGTTTGTAGTTTTCCCTGTGTATGTGAAGCTTTCTTGGGGAGAAGCAGCAGTGGCTTTCCATGTTCCAGTGTGCGGCTGCAGAGCTGACCCTTGCTACATGCCGGGGTAGCTCCAGCATACAGTGGTCAGATGGCTTGGAGGTGTTAAATATGTTTAGCACTGTCAGCAGTGAATGCAACCAAGATAAAGGGATACCTCATGGCCAAATCACTTTGTAGCTAAACCTACCCACTGCCTAGGAAATACATAACTTTTGAGGCCAAGTGCTGGCTTCTGAGCAAAACCTGTGCTCCAGATGCTTGAAAAATGCCTGGCCCCTGTTTTTCATTAGTAATGGAGGCATAATCCCTTCCCATTTACACCATGCTGAGAGACGTGCTCAGTTCAGTAGCCCTGTGAATGAGGATGGGAGACTTAGAGGGTGAAGAGAGATTTGTATTTTCCTCTTCTAACAGTTCTGCAAAGAACCTTCAAACTGATTGAAATCATGTGAGGGAGAAAGAGGGGATTCACAGAGAAGGAGCTGGCTCTCTTTACAGGCTGTACTGTGGACTGGGTTTTGTTTGGGAAGGAGGAAAGCTAAATGTCCCCGCCCACCTCTCACATTCAGAACTACAGGGACAAGTACTGACATGCTATTTCCCCCAAAGACTAAGGACATCTGGAAAGGAAGGACACCCCGTTAGATCAGTTAATAAGAAAGGTAGCACTAAAGTTCTTTAAAACCATTAGCCAGACACACTGGTAAGTGGTTTCCTTGCTCAGCTGCCAATACCCTCTTAAATTCACGAGAACAGAGTTCATACACTGACCTGTTCTTGGCTCAGGCATAGTTACTGCCCTGTCTTCTCAGTGGTTATCATGAAGGCCCAGTGCATCATCTGCATGACCAGTGATGTGGATAAGGGAAACTTGGGTTCAAAAAGTGGTGCAAATGGAGGAAATTCTCTTTCCAAGGACCTGAGCTAAACTATCGTGCTGGATCTTCTGTCTGTTCTGGCTGAATTGGTAGACCCAGTAGCTTCTCCCCTTTTGAAAGAAAGAGTTAAATTTTGACTACCTATAATCTCTTTGATATCTCTCTCTAGTTTGCTCCAAATGACCTTAAAACTGAGGAATAAATTCAGTCCACAGGATGGGGAGCTTCTTATGGTTTCCTCCTGTGCTACGCTTGCTAAGCATTTGCTAGAGAAGTAAGTAGGAACTTTAATCAGTGTCTTCATGTTCTTACAGAGAGCAGGATGGCTAAGGGGTCACTGGGTCAGTCTGCAGTCTGTCACAGCCACAACATCTATCTAACCTTGAAATAGACTGTGATCCACTTGGAGACACAGGAAAGTAAAATGAAGCAGAGAGAAAGCTTGGCTGAGCAAAGAACTGGCATAGCCTGTTCTTCTCTTGCCCCTCCTCTGTCCCAGCTGAGGGCAAACAAATAACACCCCTCTGCTGACCACCACTTGTTCCTCCATCCCTTTCTCTCCTTTCCCCTCTTCTGGTCCAATACTTTCTTAATTTTCTTGTATAGAAATGAACTTGGGCAGAGTCTGAAGGCAAGAGAGTACACCTCGTTCTCTAAGGCAACCTCCTTGATTATTGTGGGGTGGTTTCCTTTAAATCTGTGCTGGAGTGCAGTGGAAGATCTGTCTATGGCCAGACTCCAAGACCAAGTCCCTGGTGAATGCAGACAGACAGAGAGAATGGAAGGACAGAATAAGAGGAAAGGAGGAAAAGGGAGGCACTGTGACCCCTGCGCTGAAGCCTTGTGAGCGTGGCAGAGACTTCTGTGTGTTTGTGTGGAACGGGGGCTGTTTAGATAAACAGATGGCAACAAATGGCATAAAATTATATACCCATAATGTCAGTTCATAACATTTTGTTCGACATACTTGATTTAATCGCTTAGCTGACGATTTTGCTTTTGGGCCCATATGGTGGCAAATGGCAAATGAACCCTCTTTACACAGCAACTCCAATCTGGCACTTTTATCACCGAGACTTAGGGAAGAATCCGGGAGGAGAGAGATGCAGATGGAAAATGAATGAGCAAGCAGGGTGGGGTGCATGTGTGGGAAGAGGAAGATTTGAAGGTGCGGCCAGGGGAGTGTTCCTGGGAGACAGAATGGGAGAGGGGTGAAATGGGGAAGGGAGGGCTGGGACAAAAGGAATCAGGATCTGCTATTTTTGTGAGCATCTAAGAGTTTAAACAGGGAATTTCTTAGCAGGGAGAATTTGAGAGAAAAACTGCAGAGAGAAAATACATTAAAATTAAGGGGAATGGTGCTAAGGGGAAGGGAGAGAAGGGATGCCACCAGTAGGCAAGGTCAGATTTCAGGAAGTGCATTCAAATCTAATCTACAAATGGGCGGGGGGGAAGTGTGAAACCAAGAGAACAGATTGTTTGACTGGATTCTTCAAAGGGCCCAGGAACAAAGTAATGGGAAATGTACCAGACGAAACTGGGTTTCTCCTGTGCTGTTACTAGTGTGGTACTCCTCTGAGAAGGGGTAACGTGAAGATGATGACCAAGTTCTCATGGCAGATGACTTCCTTGTCACCAAAATTGCGGTAGCATCTGGCAGGACGTTCTGGCTGTGAAACTGCTTTCTACAACCTAGCTTTTTCTAAAGCTGGGAGGAGGCTGGACCTTCACTTTGGATGCTTTTTCAGCTAGGGTATGATCTTGCAAAATGTTGAGGACCCTAAGTTTGCCTGACAGTCAGTGAGCAGGGCAGTTCCCCCAGGCACATACAGTGCTCTGTGGTGCGGACCTTCCTTTGCATGTGCCAAGGGGAGCATAGAAGAGGCAGCTTCCAGAGGATGCTGCCTCAGTGACTCGGACATGGTCCTCAATAGGATGGAGGTGATATGATATTGGTAGTGTCATGCTGATGCCATATCTAAGCCTGGCAAGACTGAGAAGTTAGGAGAAGTCAGGAGCTGAAAATGTACTTTTTGACAAGACATTTCTCCTAACACATCATCATCATCCTCATCACTTATAGTTCAGAAAAAAAACACTCACCAAAATCCTCAGTGAGTCCAAAGAATTGGTCAGTGAGGCTGGGGAAATATATTTCCTGTGATTCTGAGAAGTATGCAGCTAGTGAAATTTCATCATGACAAGACACACTGTCTCAGCATAATGATACTAAGCAAAAGTCAAAACATCACAAAGAAATTTGTCATAATTTAGGCAAACTTTCTCTGACACCTCTTCCCCTTCAGGCTGTGCTTTTTTTGTATTCTTTTCTCTGCATTGTTCAGCAGGGGAATGCCAGGCTGGTTCCTCTCATCTCACTGTGTTGATCAATCCGACAGTTGATGTGAATCTGATTTGCACCATACTCGGGATGGTGAAGATTGCCATGAAGAGTGCTAGCTGCTGGGGAGCTTATAGCTCTTTTATGGAAAAATTGGATCCCTCTAACCCACTGTTGTATAGCTCTAATTACTGGAAGATTCAGCTATAGAAACTGAACTAGTCCAAGTTTCCTCCACGTATGCATGTTTCTGGGCATCCTGAGCCCTCAGTTTCACTGTATTTCTCCTGAATATGACTGCATGCAGCTGTGGCTGGGACCTCCCCACTATGCAACTAGTTAGTTTGTGACCAGTACCGCTTAGTTAAAGACTGCTTGTTTGATTGAGGCTTATTGTAGTTAAGTCTAGATGTGGCTCAGGTCTATCAAAAGTTTGGGGTGCCTCCAATATTTGTGGTACCTACAAACAGTCCCTTTCTGACAAAACTTACTGCTGCCCCTTCTTCCCAGCTTTCCTTCTTTCTTCTCCTGAACAATTGAAGCTGCCTCCCAAATAATGCAGCCCAAGAGGCAACCAAGTGGTAACAGTTGACTGTGGACTGTGCTGTTCCTGGCCTTATGATCCCACTGACTGGTGGTGAGGGGTGCTAGGTAGGTCCCAGGTTTGCTGCTAGAATCCACACTGGAGGCTTATGGGCTTCCAGGGTAAACCTTGGGGGTTGGTCCCCTTACCCTCCCTCCCTATTCATAGCTCTTATGAGTTCAATTTCAAAGTCTCTGCTTCATGAAACTAGTTTGACACAGCTCCCTCCTCCTTCTCCTCCCCCGTGCACACCCCCCAGGCTCTTTACAACTAAACAGTTTGTCCTTTTCCCGACGTTTGGGAGAATCTGGGAACGTAAGTGCTCCAATAACTCATGTCTGAGCTCTCATTTACCCCCTGCCGGCATGGGGATGCTGCGCACCAGCCTCTCAGAATGCCAAATGAATCGTGGCTGCCGCCTTGTCCCCTGCGCTCCCCGAGGCCAGTGAGCGGGACCCTCGGTCTCTGCTGGGGCTGCTCGGAGGGAGCCAGCTGGGCATCCTCACCCACTCCCAAGTGTGACAGCTCTGGCAAGCCACTGGAACTGGGAGATGCTGTGTGCAGGACAGGTGGCTCCCCTGTTTTGGCTTTTTGGATATAGTGAGGGGCGGGAGAAGGCTAGGTCCCCACAGCTTAAGAAAAAGGAGTTTTGTAGCTTGGATCATAAGGGGTAGCTTCATGCACGGAAATCCACCTTTTAACTTTGGCTCTGCCACTGATGTGTCACATTGTCCTGGCTCAGTCACTTAGCTTCTGCCTGTCTCAGTTTCTCACTTTGTCTGAAGGACAGAAAGGCATTTTCCCACCACCCCCATGTAGCTGCAAGGTTCACACTGAGAATTGGTGCAGAAAGTTTTGAGATCCTTGGTTTGAGCAGAGCAGACTGTGATAAAAACTGGGATGGGAAAAGGGATCATTTCCAGCCTTTAGAAAAGTGGGGATGCTTCTGAAGCTCTGGGCTTTGCTGTTGATGGGCTGGATATCTCCCAAGCATCCTCTGAAAACAGCTGAGGGTGATTTAGGGTTCAACTCAGTCATGGTGGAGCCTGTTTCTAAGCTGCAGGAAAAGTCTGGAAAGTTGTGGGTTTTCCCTAATGCCCTCTCTCTCCTCTGGCTCTGACTACATCTGCTCCTTTTCATTTGCGTGTTTTGCATTCATTTACTATCCCTTATCTTTGATTCTCTTTTTCTGCAGTGTAGTTGTCTCCCCTTCACCATTCTCTGAGGACTCTGATGTCCTCCCAAAGGTTTTTTCAGTATAACTGGCACAGATTTCACTACCCACCCAGCTCATGAGGCTCTGTGTCTGCATAAGGGGTACTATTCCCATTTTGCAGAAGGGAGCACAAAGTGGTCTGGGGCCATCAGCCTTCTCTGGTCCCAGCCCAGAGAAGAAGTGATTTGATGCACAATTCTCACTCCGGTGAAGCTAGAAGCTCGTTGTGGTATTACCAGCGCCAGCAGGTGGGTTATCAGCTGTATACTACCTGGATGCCAGGCTATTTTCCTCCGTCATCCTGTGCTGGGGCTGGCTCCTTGGCGAGGTTGGACACCTCACCCCGACCTGCGACGCAAGGGGATCATGCAGGCAGTAAGCGCTGACTCTTTAGTTTACGTTTTCTGTCGCCATGAGGAGGTGGCTCCCGATCTGTTCCTGCCAGGCTGCCGTCTTGTAGCCCCCTCGCTGCGGGGCCGGCGCAGCGGCTGCCCGCGGCGCTGGAAGTGCTGTCTGGGCCGGTCCGGCGGGCAGCGTGAGGGGAGGGGGGCTCCCGGGGCCGGGGGGAAGTCGGCTCTCCCCGGAGGCCTGGGAGAGAGCCGGATCAAAGGCGTCTGCCCCCGGAGCTCTCGCTTACGCTCCTCTCTGCCCTTCCTGCAGGATTACCTCGGGGGCGCGGAGGAGGTGCCCAGCAAAGAGGGCATCAGCCCGGCTTTAGAGCGCTTCAGCGCCCGCTTCGGCAGCCTGCCCGCCGGCTCTGCCGCGGCGCCTCTCCCCACCCTTCCCCTTTCCCGCTCCCTGCCCGTGGCCCTGGCAGGCGGCGGGAAGTGCCGAGGATGAGAGCAGGTCCCTTGTGTCTCCTTTAGCTGCCATTGCAGTTAAATTAGAACAGAGACCTGCAAATAAAGCACCCCCTCCCCTGGCCCCCCTCCCCGCTGCCAGAAGCTCTGCATTTCACTCAAGTGCCCACCGGGGAATTTGCCCATTTACTCTTGTTATTTGCATGATAAAGGCTGTTCTGCTGCCTTTTCTGCAGCCTGCCTTAAAAAGGCAGGGAAGTTGGAGCAGGCGGGCGGGCAGGGGAACCAGAGGGGTCAGGGCATCCAGCACCGAGCCCTGCTCCCCCGGGGCGAGCCGCCGAGGGTGCCGCGCCAGCCGCCCCGCCGCTCGGCTCCCGGCGCGGAGGAGGGAGGAAGGCTCTCCCCAGCCCGGGGTTTCGCTTTCCAGTTTTGTTCTCATTAGCAGCTCTGTGCATTCCCTTCGCTCCTCACAAAGAGGCTTATTCTGGCACGGAAATGTGCCCTCTGGGATTTACTGAGAGAGAAAGAGAAAGGGAGGGGAAAGAGGGAGATAACACGGAGAGAGAATAGGCGCTGATCCTGGGCTGCATCCAACCTGCCTTAGCGGAAAGTCGGGATGGGAGTGCAAAGGTAGCTGTAAACCCTTCTGGTTGCAGCCTGCCACCCTGATCCTGGATTAATCACCTGGAGCAGCCTCGGGGTTTCTCTGGCTTTGGTCTGGCTTCCTCTGCCTAGAGGTAGTCTGGGCAATTTTGGTTCAATGTAGTTTCCTTGAAATAAGCTGAAGCAGAAATATTCTGCACTGATATGCCACTTTCTGTCCGTTTTTCACCCTGGGTCTGATTTAGATTAAGAGCCCCATGTCCCCTCTGACTAAGAAAAATTTACCTAAATGAAAACATGACTTTTTTTTCAATGACAACTGGGTGTTTCCAATGGGGGGGAGCCCCAAAAGTCGCATTCAAAATGTTTTGTTTTCATTCCTGTGCAGAAGAAACACAAAATTTGAGACCTAGAAAGCAGCAAGTAAATTATTCTTTGGCTAGCTTGATTTATGTCCCAAGTGGTACTTTGCCAGGCAAGGGTGGGTGGTGCTCAGCAGTGCCCTGTTCACGTCTTTCCTGGCCTGGCGAGGCTGCTTGTGCTATTGATGATGAATAGGTGACCATACAGGAGCTGCAGTAGTGACGCTTTACCTCCCGGGGCATTCATGTTTGCCATGGGAATCCTCCGTTTGCCTGCTAAGCTGGCATTGCATGTACTTTCCAGCTGTGGAGCTATCTGTAGCCAGGCCCAGGTTATGTACCACAGTGTAGCTGCATCTGTAATAGTCTTTGTCTCTCTCAAATATCTCATCGCCGCTGACCTGTATACTTACCTCCCTGTCAGCAAACACAACCAAAGCCTCACCACTCCAGCCTCTGAAACACTCCAGCTGTGTTGGCTACAGCTGCCCTCAGCCTGCTCCCACAGGCTGCAGAGTTTGGGGTCTCAGCCTCTGTGAGAAACAGCAGGAAACTAGAAAGGGTATAGAGGGGGTAAGGGAAAAATTCCCAGAGAGAAGAAACCTTCTCTCCTGTCTTGGGCGTTGAGCTGTGTCAGGTGGTCTTTTTTTTTCTTTTTCTTTTTTTTTTTTTTTTTTTTTTTTTTTGAAGTGGCTTTTCTGTGTTCTGTGCATACAGTACTGTGTGAGGGTAAAGAACTGGTGGAAGTATGAGTAGGCACAAGCAGTGGTGGTGGGTACTGACTGTATCAGTGCCCTAGCTGTGATTTCATGAAGAGCCGGTGACAAAAGCTTGGAAGCCATCCCCCATGCGTTGTGCTCCCCAGGCCTGGATAGAGTATTACTTGGTGGGGGAGAGCGTATGCGATGGGATGTAGGACCTGTTATGACTGGTGTTGGACTAGCAGGGTGTGCAGGAAAAGAGAGAGTATTTGGAGTCCTGACATACAGATGCAGTAAGATGTCTACAAAGATACTAAGCAGTAAATTTATGTTTCTGTTGTACTCTTTTCCTTTTGTCCTTCCTTTCTCATGATGCTCCTTTTTCCCAGTGCACATATCGGAGAGAAGCTGACTACCCCAGAGTGACAGGCCACAACCCTCTGAGGATTTGTGATTTGTGCACAGGCTCTTTTTTAATAGACTTACACCTCATTTGGACTCTAAAGCCTATTGAAGAGGCCCCAAGGGCTGGCCAGCCGGGTACATCCCAGACCAGTGCTGTCTGCTGTTCTTTTCTCTTCTTTAAGCAGATTTATAGAGGCAGATGCAGATACATATGTGTGGATCTGCCCTCTGGACCTCAACTCTCCATTGAAGAAAAAGTCACTGGATCTCTAGGTTTTGCACTTTAAATTAAACAATAATAAGGTTGGTGGAAAAAAAAAAATTGTACTGCTGTGCATTGCAGCCTCCTAAAAATTCTTGGAAATGTCTGGAGATGTGTTCCAAAATAATGTTTTTACTGAATGTGGATGTCCTTGGTTGATCTGGAGGGATTTACTGATACAGAACTTCATGAGCAGAATTTGATCAGTGTTTCTACATTTCCCAACAGACTGCACTCTGACTGCATCCACAGTGGGCTCGAGAACCAGGATGCTCCTGGTTGTGTGATCATGCTAGAACATGGAGTGAGACAATACTATTACAGAGCCTGGCCCTGTTGCAGTTCCTGGCTGCTGCTCAGGATGGGTTCCAGAAACAAAACTCGACAAGCTTGCATTAAATTAGGGAAGCAGGTTTCTGCAAGCATGTGGCAGGCTGCACAGCCAGGATTCTGGCATCCTAAGTGGGTTCTGGAGCCAGCAGTCTTGGAGCTTGTGGCAGCTTCTGGCTAGCGCCTGGGAAGGGTTCCAGAATGAGGTCTTAGTGGCATCCTATTTTTTTCAGACTCTTGATCAACAAGTTCAGAAGGTCTGTTCTCATATCTGAACTCCTCTGTCTCTGAGAGACCTTTTGCATTTTCAGCATGGGTAATACCACCAACCCCATCCTCTCCTTGTCTGCAAGGACTTGGATCTGCAGCCTTGTCTGTTGTCTGAGCCGCTGCTTCCCAGCTGCAGAGCTGCGAATCTCCTGCCAGTCTGGAAACTTCTGTGTTCGTTGTCATTAGTAGTATCTCTGGTCCTCGGGTTTGGTTTTCTGGTATGTTGATGCCAGTTCTGCATCTGAGAATAAACGTTCCTTCTGAGGTTTGTAACTTATTCTTTGATAGTATTTGCTGCACTGTTGACCTAATGGAGGCATTCAGTTTAACAAGCAGCTCTTGACTAGAGGGCTTCTGGGAGTCCTGTCAGTCTCTTCTGATGGCTTTTATCATGTACTATTTGTAGATTAAAATTCATTTGAGATGCCTAAGCAGGGGCTTTACTCACTCTGAAATGGCATGATTTACTTACTCGTCTCCCTCGGCATCAAGAATGAAGAAGACTGGACATACAGAGAGCTCGGCTGTGACTGCTTGCTGCACTTGAAAGGCACTGTGGTAAAGATGACAGAGGGATGTGGTGGGCATGTTCAATAATACCTCTGGACAGGCTTAAGTAGTCTGGCTGAGGAAGGCACTGCTGAGAGTATCGGGCAGGTCTGTCTGGCTAGTGGCATCCAGAAA
Organism: Balaeniceps rex; assembly: GCA_013401315.1. Taxonomy (NCBI): domain Eukaryota; kingdom Metazoa; phylum Chordata; class Aves; order Pelecaniformes; family Balaenicipitidae; genus Balaeniceps; species Balaeniceps rex. Next base: position 137,918 of record VYZW01030104.1, on the reverse strand, counting down.
GATGGAATCGGAATGCAGGGACTAAAACTGTAATTCCTGGCACCTCCCACTGCGTGGTGGGCATCAACAGGAGGTTAGCTGTGGCCAGGATGCTGTCTTCAGGTAAGGAGAAGCAATTCTCTACTCGAGCACAGACTTCCTAGGTGATTCTGAGAAAACCACTTAAGGCAGGGTTTGTCTCACCTTGCTTTAGATGCCTGGGAGTCATCTCATTCTAGGATATTTACCTACAATAGATACAGTAAGTTACCATCTGGATGTGTTTATGCTCTCTCCATTGTCTATAGAGGGAGCCTGTACAGATGAGACTATGGCTAGTTTTTATGTGGCAGAAACCTGGTGAGATGAGTCCCTCTGAGCCTCGGTTCTTCATATGTAAAGTGGAAACGGCAGCGTTGCATAGTGAGATGATTGCAGGGTTATACAGTGAAGGGCATAATGTGCCAAGATTCTGCATTGGTGGAAGAGGCAGGAGAGGAGCAGAGGGAGGTGTCTATGGAGTAGTTTACCTGCCAGTGTGCTGAGCTCTTCTGGTATTTAGCCCTACACAAGTGGAAAGGTGTTTAGATTATTCTGATAAGCTTCACAAAATCTTTTTAATGTTATTTTCTTACAAAGCCAAGTTTATGTTGCTTAAATTACATTATCTCCAGCTATCTGATGGCTTTCCCTGAATGACAGACAGACAAGGAAGAATAAAGTATTTCCATCATCTCCTTGAGAAACAGCATCATAGACAGCTCAGCTGCTGTTTTATTAGAGGCCTCTGGACTATCCTTTCACTTTTTCAGGTCTCCTCTGAATTTTTCACTGCCCAGATGTAACTGTTCTGGGCTTCTGTTCTCTGTTTTTACCTGTTCAGATGGGAAATGTAAAAAAAAGTAGAATGAAACAAGAATGAAAGCACTTCTAAGAGTCTCTTCCTCACTGCATTAAGAGGCCGAAGGTTATGCAATGGGAGTTTACACTGAAGAGATTCTTTGCAAGCCCTCTGAAGCAAGTGTTCTGCTTTTTATTACTGGTTTGAATTAAGATTGATTTTCCTGGGATTCCTGGTCTCCCCCTTGGGACCAGCTCCAAAAACCCTGAGGCTCAAATGAAAATGGAAGGTGCTAATTAAAAGCACCATTTATCTCTCTTTGAAAATAGACCCCAAGAGTACGTGGGGATTGGCGGGGTCGCTCCTGGAAATAAGCTGCTCTCCTGCTTGATGTTGCAGGTGTTCAATGCCAACAGGGCTGTTAAGAGCTGTATTTCAGTGGCAGAGATACGTAAAACATCAGCTGTGAGCTCTAGTTCTGTCCCAGCTCAGCCAGAGACTTGGGGCCTGAAGCACATATGACCTTCAGCCTCTTGGGCAGGAATTGCAGGTATTGTCTGCGTATATATCCAGGAGATGAGTGCACGTTATGTGTTTCCCCACTGTACCTGATGTATAGTGTCAGAGTTGAACTGGGTGCTTTTAGCCCTCAAGGTCTTGAATTCATTTTCTAGGGTATTGGCCAAACAGGGCTGTCACACTCTGACACCTCAGGACCGAGACCGCCCTCTGACTGTCTGCCGCCTTCTCCCTTTCTATCCCCCACCCCAACAAGACTTGGAATAAGTTGGGTTGGCACACAGTGTGATGAGGAGATGGAGCAGCCAGGGACTGAAAATGGGGAGATGATCCAAAAACTTCTACTCCTTTGAACTCAACTGAGTGCAACCAAAATGGCTAGTTCACTTATTCCCTCATCAAGTAGGCCTGATCCAAACCACTGATCAGGATTATGCTGCTATCAGGATTATGCTGCTATCACTGCACAAAGAACATAGCTCCAGGGCTGTATTAACTCCTCATTAGTAACAGGACCGGGAAGTCTGCTATGTACTGCAGAAGATGTGCAGGAAATGGATACAAATAGGAGCAAGAAGCCAATTTTACATTTATTTTGCTTACTCTAATTCACATTCTAGATATGTAATATTAATAGGTAAGGGGTTAGTGAAAAGGGTTAAAGCAAGAAAGTCTATTTGTAGCCATTTAATGGGATATTAAAAGTGGACTCTGAAAGTTAATGTGAGAATCCCCCAGGAATCCAAAAGGGATCTGCATGCCTATATACCTTTGGCTTCATGGATATTCCCAGTCTGACCACAGACATCTGGAGTTGTTTGGATGAGGTACTTCCATCTCATGGTTATTCTCCAGGCTGTTATCCCTACCACACCACTTCCAACAGGCAAGCTATCCTCACAGTGCCGAGTTTGTTCTTAGTGCAGTTCTTTGTTTTCGTTATTTGGCACTTTTACTAACAGCCATAGAGGACAGTCTAAGATATGGATGAGACAGTGAGACCAAGGGTCACTGCTGCTTTCCAGATCTGGGAGGGATGGTATTCTCTGATCTTAAACTGCAAACTCTTGCTTTAGTGCCCAAAAAAACTCCACGATGGCTGTCTTCCCTGCCTTTCCATGTATCTGTTGTTGGTGACAGGGAGAGAGTGGCAGCAGTTTGGTTTTCATGGTGTCCCGGCAGCCAAAAGAAAATGGCATCCTTTTGCCATTGCAAGGAAAAGCTTTGCTCTAGAAACTTGGCAAGCTTGCCAGAGGGGAATTGATACAAAGTCCCTGGTATCTATCATGGGATTAATGTCAGTAGTCTCTCAAATACAAATGGCACCATGCAAGTGAAACTGTGATGCCATATGCCTGCTGTTGATTTCTGAGCTACAGCCACCGCTCTGCGATGCTGGTCCCTGTGTTTTCCAGGTCTCTGCTGGCAGCGTCTGTAGCGTATCCTGCACCAGCCCCATTGCTGCTGAGATGATGTATTCCCAGAATAAGGACATGTTCTCTAGTAGTTTTAGTAAGAGAGACCTGACTTTCTGGCTCATTGTCAGATTTCAAACTAGTCACCTGATTTTATGCAGTTTATTTTCCCTACTGGAGAAGCAGGGATAAAGTTATTGTTACTCTCTTTGCAAAGCTTTTTCTTGTCCTGCGGTGGAAGGGGCCTTCCAAGAGCCTCAGGGAGAGACAGGCACTGGATGCAGGAAATGCACCACAGGGTCACCAACAGCCCAGATGACATGGGCAGCATCCCTGAGACTTCCCTGGCCCACTCCAGCAGGGAGACACAGGTGGCACCTTGGTAAACATTTCACAGCAACCTGGCATGGAGCAACACAGGAGAGCGCTTTACTTGGGTGCGCTCCCCGCTGTGTGTGTCCGAGCCCCCTGTGCAGCATCTTTGGCTGTGAGAAAACAGATCTGGGCAGCATCGAGCAGCCAGGCGGGAGGTGGTGAGGGCAGGAGGAGATGGGCGCACGTGGAGTGCCTCTGGGGCTGCCAGGCACCTCTCATTAGAATGCATTTGTTCCACAATATTACAGCCGGCTGGTTCATCTCTCAGGCTCTTTCTTTGCGAGGCTGTTGCTTACAGAAGGTAGAGGCAGGGACTTGGGCTGGGTCCAAACCCTGGTGCAGCTCTGCCTCTCCTCTCCTCGGTCTCTCGCTGTGCGCAGAGCCGGGCCCCCTGCTGTGCCCTCGCCAGCTTTTACAGCCGCCCTGCCTGTCAGAACAAATGGTACGGCTCAGAAAATAAACTCATCTCATTTGTATGACAACACGGCCCCTCCGGTTAGAATGCTGCACCATTGCTTTTAACAAGGCTTTAAGCTGTTCAGTTCAGAGAGTGTTACAGCCCCTGGTTTATTGAAATACAAACCTTCTCCTGTGCAGTCATCCCAGGCCCATTCCCTAATGCCTAACCTAGACTCTGATGCCCCCAGTGCCCCGTGCCCTGGCTAAGGCTGCCCAAGCTGAATGATGTCACTCTTCTTCCTCCATCATAGTCCTGGGTCCTGCATCCCATGTACCACTCCCTACAGTGAAGAAAGAAAGGATGAAAAAAGACCTTTGTACCTAGATGGTGGAAGTGGCTGTGAATTTCTTGCTGAGCTATGTTGTGACTTGGTCAGTCTGTGTGCAGGGCGGTATCTGCATATGGCTCTGGATATGTATGTGTGTGAATGCAGGTACTTTTTCTGTGTCTCCCCCATTCTGTGAGTGCCTCTGTGTGCATGAGGGTTGAGTTTGTGTGTTCCTGTCTGCATGTGTATCCACCTGTCTTTAGCTGTGTGAGTTTTGTGTCTTGTTTCTGTGTGTTTGATGTGTTGGATTTTAAGTATGCTTCTGTCTGTGCCTGTCTTTATGCAGCCAATGATTGTGTGTATTCCAGCGAGCGTGCTTTCATACAAATCTTGCTTACCAGTATTGAAGGGTGTGCAAAGGTCTCATTATGTTGCACGTTTCCCCTTGGTGTGACATATTCCTGCAGTTCACAGGCAGGTGATTGACTGTGTCTGTTTCTTTTATGCTGCTTGGAGCGGAGTGGCCCAAGAAGGAGCCCTGGAGTTTTAGGTGAACCTAAAGGGTGCCTTGTTAATAAGGAAGGAAAAAAATTACAAGGAGAGAGAAAAAAAGCATTCATTATACACCTGGTGACACATAGATCTTTCCAAAGCACACCATATGTTTATTCCAAATGATAAACAGAGGATCTGACCCTCCACTGTCAAAGTCAGTGGTAGATTTTCCAGGGAAAATGGGTGCAAAATTACATATGTAGAACAAGAGTAACTGCATCAGAGATGCATGCATGTGCCTATAGATGGATCTATTATTCTGCCCTTTGAGCAGCCTTGCTACAGATTACCTATTTAAGGTTCTTCTGTGTCTTCCGTACCCTGTTTAACTTCTGCTGGACCAAATGTGTAACTATTTCATCTTCTCGTTAGCGCAAATACTTAGAATCAGGATGCCTGAATCCTCACTTTGCCACTGGTTTCCTGTGTGACCTTGACAAATTGTTGTGTGTTTATGCCTCTACTCCCTCATTTGCAGAAAGGGCAGCTGATAGCCGGTTACCTTTCAGAGATGCCAAAGGGCTGGTATTGCTAACATGTTTTGAGATTCCTGGATTAAAGCGGTACTGGCAATCACAAAGTATTGATTCTTTAGCAATATTAACATTGCTGATAACCAAACATACAATTCATCCTTAAGCGTGTGATGGTAATAGGTATTACCTAATATGACCCTTAGGTAATACAGTATCACTGGGGATGTTGAAAGCAAAATACTGGCTGTCAGTTAAAGCATGGGGTCTAACAGTAGGATCTGACTGAAAAGGTCTGCTCTCTTGACTGGACGATAGGCAGCGGCTGCTGCTCTGCCTGGTGAGTTGGGCTCTGTGAACCCGAGCCTCTGTCCCCGTTCGTCTGGCATAGGGTCAGAGGCTCCCTCGTGTACCTTCTAATGCCTGTGAGCAGGGATCTCCACGGTGAAGAGTGAGCACTAATGGAGTGCATAGCCATTTGTTCGCTAAGGGCTTGGGGTTTGCAGAGCTGCGTACATTCCTGCTGACGAGTGCATAGACAGAGGAGTAAACAACGGCCGCCAGATTTACTGCTGCAGCAAAAATAAACCATTTGTCAAAGAGAGGATAACACAGGGATGCCAACAGCTTGAGGCCACGCCACCTTGGGATGTGATCTGGTTAGAGCTCGCAAACCAAGCAGGATGGGACAGAAGTTCCACTGTGATTTGGCCTGGAGTCTGTTCAGAAATGCTACCTTTAGGGCTGCTGGGGAAAGTCCTGGGGAGTCAACAGGGGGTGGACAGAATATTTGTTTACACAATGTTAACATGTCCTGGCAAATACCAGACTAGGTAAAAGAGTCTAAGCTCTATGCTCTAAAGCCTTTCTGTCCTATAAATCAGCTGCTCCCAATTATAATGCCAAAAGAAGACTCTTTTCAGTATACACGAAAGATGGTCTCAAGGCTTTGCTGGGTATTCTACTCTATTTTAAGAGTACTGTTCTCTGTGTATGGTATAGCAGCATTGATCAGATCGTTTGTGGTAATTAAAAACCCCGTGGCAAGTTTCATCAGGGACAGGTGACAGGTCAGTTAATTATTTTTAGGAAGCAAAATTCCCTCTTCAGTTCTGAACAAATTTGATATCTCTTCCTCTCTACAGAAAGAGAAAAGTAACAGCAAAATTATCTTTTCCCAGGGGTGATATGGTGTTGCCATTAATATTAATAGAATATACCAATATATTTGGCCAAACTTCAGTGAATGGCAATATACAGAATACATTAATTACATGTTTAGTAGAAATTAGCAAGAATTAGTAAAGAGTTACTTAACCTGGAAAACTGAAGCTGATTTTACAACAAAGGGGATGAGAATTTAACCTGAAGCACAGATTTTTAATAGCAGGAATAAGTCTGGAAAGTAGAAACGTTGATAGACATTTGCCTGGTGGGAAGTTAGATGCCAGTGTGTACTGAGATGTATCCTGAACTGAGGAAGCCAATGCACTGGTTGTCCTCCTGTTACACATTTTTGTAATATTTTATATATAGTTAAAGTGGCGCAATACTGAAGAAGATAGATTTGTCCACTTAATTTTCACTGGAGTTACTGACTCCCACGTTGACAAATTAGAGGGAATAAGGCTCGATGAAGGACCAGGCTGCGCCTAGAGAATCAGCACGCCACAGAGTACTGATGCAACGGTCTCCCCTTGTATGGGTCCTGGGAGACCCAACTTGAAATACATCACTCATAGAGATTCGTGCCTAGGGTGTATTGCCCTGGAGGAGGGGGAGGATGATCCCACTTGCATGTTGGATTGTGACTGGGTGTAGGATAACGTAGGGTTCTTTGGTACCAAGAGGACTTGGACCAAGAGGAATATGCTCAGAGAAAAGCAGAAAATAGTCTAGTGTCAGCTGACACTTGAAAGAGTAAGAGAATTGAAAGGTACATGCTTAGATCTGAGAGCACCTTCCAACTCCCAACAGAAGGGAAGTGGCAAGGAGCAAACATCCAAATGCTGAGTGCTAAGTAGAAGTGGATTAAGGAGATGGAGTACATGGCTCTAAAGATCCATGCCTGCCTATTTTCTATGACTGTAACAATTAAGATTAATTAATTGTCTAATGTGAAGCTGCTGTTTTGTTTGTCATATCAGAAATTTAACAAATGAACCGCAGAGCTAAAAATTGAAATTGCTGTAGCTGAAGCTGTTACAAATGGATTTGGCTTTGATAGTCTTCATGGGCTGGGCACAGGGTAAACCTGAAGGTAGCGACAAGAATGTTATCCCGAAAGCTTTTGTACAACTGTAGAGCAAACACCATGGCACATTCTGCCCTATATAGCAGAATTTGCTCACATTAAGCCCTTGGAGAGACTCTGACATGATGCATGCACCCGGTTGTCTGCCATGTCCAAGGAAGCCATGTTTATTGCTATAGCATCCCCTTTCTTCTACAGGCAACCTACCATCTCTACCAAAAACAAGAAGGAAAGAAAGCCTAAAAGGGTGAAGAAGGATTTTCATTATGAAGTTAATTAGCTTCTGAGCCAAGCTGTACCTTTTCAAGAGGAGGAATTAGAGGGATTTAATTGCTTTATCAGCCTTCTCTTTGATTTTCAGCAATCAGGCCGATTCCATTTAATTTAACTGCCACAGATGAGAAGAAAATTGATGCACTCACCTGCCTCGGAGCAGAAAGAGAGAGTGAGAAAGAAAAGTTGGAGAAATTGGCAAATATAGTGTCTGCAGATTAATGAAAACCAACAGCATTTGCTCACAATTGGAAATGATGTGCCTGCCCTGAGGTGTTTGGAGCTGTGCGTGTGCCGCTGTGCATGGTGATGTGAGAGCCATCTAATGGCAGAGAACAGGGGAAAGGGGGTGGACCTGCCCTGGGGAGAGAGGGAAATATATTCGTGAGATGATCAGGGATCAATTAATGAATGGGTGTGCAGGGAGGGTAGAGAAGAAAGGAGGAGGGAAGCAGCCGAAGCCTCATGCTAGCATATAAGCAGGCAGAGGTCAATGTGCTGAGCGGGCTTGGTGCAGTATGTGTTGTTATCCTCTACCAGTGGGCTGTACCCTGCACTTGCTAGGGGAGAGGTTTGGTTCAAGCTATTGGTAACTGATGGTCTGTTCATTTTGCCGAGGTACAGGGGAGAGGTTTGCAGTGCAGGCTCTTGGTATACAGTGTGCCTTTGCTGAAATGCTTTTCTTCTATCAGAATGAGATTTGCTGTTGCTCCCTTTCATGATCTTAGAGATACTTAATGTGGAGGTGAATGAAACACAAAAACAATGTGTTGAAGAGGAAGAAGGAAATTAGAAGTGACGGGAATAGCAGAGGATGGTCCATGAGGAAGTGGCGAGGAGAAAGTGGCAGGGGAGGGAGCTGAGACCCATAGAACTGGGATCCACAGGAGGAGAGCTGACTTCCTTCAGCTACAGTGGGGCTTTGCAGAGGGCCTGCTGGGTTTTAGTCTGTTAAATGAAACAGTTGCCTGTGGCTGTCTGTAGCCACAATAGCAGTCTGGGAAAGTTACCTGGTTCTCAGTCCCTCACTCTTCAAAAATGAGGACTCCAGAAGGTGTCTAGAGACTATCCTTCAAAAATGGACCCAAGTAATTTGTGAAAATCATGACCTAAAATTATAATGTGACTGTATTGGAAAGCCTGATTTTCAATGGGAGGGCTCTTGGTTTCCACATCACATTGGTTTGTCAGTATATGAGCTAATTTCTTCACCCTTGCTGGCCCCCAGTTTGAGGAGGGCTGTTCCCTCACTTAAACAATGTTGGACAAAGGTCTTGGTTAGGAAACTTTGCATCCTTTTGGTCTGTGCAGCAAAGGTGAGACTTCCTCCTGGGTCTCCAGCCACGTCTTCATTTGAGGGAAGATGGCAAGAGTGGGTGAATAAAAAGCATTCGGGAAGATGGCATTTTATTTTAGTTGTGTCCCCTCAAAAAAAGATAATCAGGGGAATTGTTTGGTTTAAGAGAGTGTTTGCCACCAGAGAAGACTGCTCAACTGAAAACAGAAACTTACCACTGAAAAGTCAGTTTCACTAAGATTTTGTTTCACAAAAGTTTTTGAGGCAAGCCTCTTGGTACGGTTGACACCTTCCATTTCACTCCTTCGAAAGCGAAAGTTTTTTTTGTTTTTCACTTCGAAATAACTTTTGTTCAAAAATGTGTTTGATTCTATAATATTTAGATGGTTCTTTAAACAAGAACATTAAAATAATATTTTTTTATTTTATTTTATTGGAATAAAACATTTCGATTGACCCAAATTTCTTTTTGTCAGGAAACTTATTCTATGACATATTTCTTTTTGTGTGGATTATTTCCAGTCCTAGATTAAGCAAATTTCAAAATTGAAAGTTTTCAAAAAATTGGGAATTTTCAATTTCTCCATAGATACCACAACTGGAGCTCTGTTCTCCCCTGGGATTCTGAGTCTGTTTTCTGTTTCAGGTCTACATGTTGAATTTTAACAAATATCCTGCCAAATGTTACTTTTCCCATTGTTTAGATTTCGTATTATCTTTGGTGCAACCTGACTATGAAAATGGCCTTGAATTATTTGTAGAAGGCCACATTAAGGTTCGATCAGATTAGCTACATTATTTTAGATACTACTGGAACTGCATGTCAAGAAATGGCTCTTCCTCAGGCAAAAGAGGGAAGAAGGCAGAAGCCAGGAAAGGGAAGGAAAGGCACAGAGGGTCGAGTGACTTGGCCAGGGCTGCATGGCAGTGGGGAGCAGACTCAGGAACACAGCCTGTGTCTCCGGACACGCAGGGAAGTGCTAAAGCCAACAGCCTGCGCTGCCTCTGCAGCAGCCTGGCTCCGGGCTCCATACCGGCGGTCAGTCCGGAGTAGAAGCAGGAGCATTTAGAAGCTGTCATCACCCTTACAAGTCAGTCTGTAGGTTTTGCGAGATGCAGTTGGCTCTTAGCTAGAATCTAACACCTTTAGGTACAGACTTAAAAAGGAGCATCTTTGTGGACTGTAATTAAGACTCTGGAAGGGACTTTTTTCCTGATGATTCTCTCTGCTCACCCACAGCAGGTTAGATGAAGGGGTTAATAAGGTATTATTTCCCCACAAAAGCCCTGACGGTGCATTTCCTCACAGCTTGCCTGCCAGGCTTGGCCTAGCTCTGGGGATCAAAGGCTGGTTATCACTAATATTGAGCTGTTGTAACCTCTGTCCCCTTTGATTAAAGTGGCGCTGCTGTGAATTTCTCAGTTAATCATGCCTTGGCTCGCAAGGGTCAGCTTGCAACTTGGCAAGTTCAGAAAACTACAGCAGAGGAGAGAAAGGTAAAATGTATTATGCAAATGCAATTATGATTGAGTCCAACTCCACCCAGCCCGGGCCTCGTGCTGCTGGAGAGGCTGGAGGGAGAGGAATCCATAGCCTGTCCTTTGACGAGAGCCTCTCAGAGGCAGAAGGGGAATGGAAAAGGAGACTCCCCTTTTTTCTCCCCTGAACTTCCCGCACCACTAAGGAGTGCAGGGTTTTGGGGACTTTGAAGCCCCCAGCAAGGCAGAGTGTGTTCAGAGGAGAATGTGACCTCCCAGACATTCTCCATCCCTGGGAGCTATGATTTGTGTTTTTTCCTCGGACTAAATTGAAATGGGAGCTCCGCCAATGGGTTCAGACTGCTAACTCTGCTTTCCACTCCACATCACTTCCTAGAGCCTCAGGATGAGAGAAATCAGCAGGCATCATGGCAATGTGGATCCAATTTCAAAGCACACAGTAAGATAGACAGGTGCGTAAGTCACGAGGTGTATGTGCAGGGCTAAAGATGAAGGTTTGAGCCCCAGGAAGGCCGTAGTGTGGGATGTGAAAATCAACACAGTTGGCAGTGAATTAGGTTAGTGAAGACAGCAGCCTAACCCTGTTTTGAGGATGCTGAAGGATAGGGCTGCTGTCAGGATTGTTGAGTCTCATTATGAAAATCACTCTTTCCTGTTCTGCGTTTTGTTTTCCCTACCTGCACTAGGGTGTGACGGTATTGCCCTGCCGTATGGAGGTGGATATGACAGTTCCTCAGCACTCAGGATATGGGTTAGTTTTTGTTTGAGTTTTTTTGTTTGGTTGGTTTTTTTTGGAAGGTACCCTGTTCTTAGTACCATTTCAGTAGCCCCTAGAATTGGCTGTCAAGAACTGGGCTATCTACAGGCATATGGTAAAGCCATATGTACATGTGGAGGTTTTAATGGTGTAGAAATACCTGTATAACGTACCAGTGAAGCATTTCTACTGTGGTTGCAAAACCGAGCTATGTACTTTCCTACTGAATCCAAGTGAAACAAGCTACGGCTATAACTCTATTTTTGCCATTATTACTGCATCTTCAGGTGTGGTTTTGCCAACGAGCTATTGATCAAGGTTTAAACCCTGGCTATGAGAGTTGCTCCATGAGAGGTGTGCAGCCTAGGAAAGGTCTGTGCAGAGATGTTAGACCAACAGTAGGTGTGGCAGAGCCACCGAACCACGGTTACAAACAGCACAGCAGTGCAGCCAGGAGCAGAACTGTGTGCCCAGAGCCCCGGCTCCCCTGTGCCAAAATTCCTGCTTCTCCCGGCCCTGGCTGAATTTAGCAGTGGTTCTCAGATTCAGGAGGCTGCCTGCAGACAAAGGGAATTTGCTGTTTCTACTGGCCTGGCAGAATCTTTCCTTATCAGTTCATATTCTGTCTGGATCCCGGTCTAATTTGCTAAGTCATCACATTCCTACCTTCCTTCCTACTCTTAGGGGAAAGGGGTGTTTTCCTGCCACTGCTGAAACCTGTTGTGCTTCCTGGCTGTGATGGCGGGAGGAGGGAGGGAAAAGGAAGAGATGTTTCTAGGGAGACCGGTATGTTTCAGCTCCAGCTGTGCTGCAAAGCAGACCTGAACTGGTGAGCAGAGGTGAGGGGAGAAGGCAGCGCAGGGGCACACCTCTGCTGCTGCAGCGCGGGTCTGAGCAGAGCACCGAGCACAGAGGGGGAGTGGGGAATGCTGGAGGAAGAATGAGCACGGCAGGGCATTCTTGATCAAACCCACTAATTAACTGCTTGCTCTTATTTTATTTACTCCAATCTTTCTATTTTTGCATCATTTGTTTCCCTGATCAAGAGAAACAGCGAGGAACTTTTTAAAATTTAAATTCAGAAGTGCTGGAACTGAGCTCCTGCTGGGGAGAAAGTCCTGGAGCTCTGCTCCTGATGGCTTTTGGGAACGAATGGCAATGTTTCGTTGTGTCTTGCTCCCTTCCAAAGGTAGGTACCAATCTGCTCTGTTGGGGCACGTGGCTCTCATTATGTTATCAAACCTCGCAAGCATGGGAATGGAACGGCAATGCCTGCTGCTATTTGAAAGACCCCTAAGCTTGAATTTTAGCAGGTAACACATACAGACATCTTCCCATCGTAGGTTTTTCCTCACTTTACATCTATCTTTCCCTTGTGTGCCTCTTAATCCTTTCGCACTGATTTGTTGTTTCAGATTCCTAACATATAATTATTCTGTACTTTTTGAGATGTTAAAGATACTACCCAGATGGCTCAAAGGTGCAACATGGTCCTGGGCAGGATTTAATTAAAAATTATAGTTACATGACTGCAATGTCCTCTTTTCAAAAAAAAAAAAAAAAAGCTAAATTACAGCTCTCTTGTCAAAGTACTTTGGGGAGATAATGCAGCACTGCTGTCCCCACTGCATGGATAAATCGTGGCTGGGAGAAACGGTTCACCCAAGGTCATGGGAGAAGTCAGTATTAGAGTCAGGAGGTGAATAAGTGTTCCTGGTATAGTTGTCCATCTGTTGTATCATATGCTGCTTTCCTACAGAAAGTGGGTTTTCTTCCAGCTTCTGTTTTCCCATCTTCTGAATCTCCCTCTGATTTCTTGGTCAAGCCTCCAAGAGAAGAAACTGGCATTGAGCTGTGAGCTGAGGATTAACAGAGTTTGCTCGGGTCCAGAGTGAGTGCCTTCTGTGATTCAGTCTAAGGACTAGTAGCTTCACTGTCCAGGAGACAGTCCTGAAACACCACAGTCAGTGAGACTGCTCCTCTGTCAGGACTCCACAGGGCTCTGTGGAACAGGAGCTGCACCTTGAACAACTTCCGTAAACTGTGAACTAATGTAACTGTGAAAGAAAGGGTGTGATGGGCCAGAAACATAACTCTTAAGTCTCTGCATCTTACCCCACACGCATTATGTTTCCCCTGGCAAGGCTGAGGACCTTCAGCCCAGACAAACCTTCCAGCATCCTTTCTGTGGTTTCCTTTGCAGATCTGGATCACTTGATCTGTAAAGGAGCTGAATGAAATTAGGCTCCCAGGTCCTTTTGAAATCCAGTGGAAGCTGGGCATCTCTCACCCTTCACTTAGTTTAAAAATCTCTAGCAGTGACATGCAATAGGCTCATCAGAACAGGCTTCTTTGAAACACTTAATGCCATATTTCTTCAGTCATTAGTTTCTATTCTGTGCACTACTGGATTCCTCAGTAGTGTTAATGCAATTGATTCAGCTGCAGGTACAGGTGGAATTTCTGTTTGATGTGCTGGAGCGCTTGGTAGGGGTTTTAGGCATGCAGTGTTTTTATGCATTACAGGACATGCGGGAGAGTTATGCCTCGGCAGACAGAAGTCATAGTGGGATGGGTCTGTGACTCAGGTCGTTACAGACTCTTTAGAAAAGATAGTCCTACGGACAGTCCTTGCCATAAAATACAGCACTCCCAAGGCTGCTCTGATTTGCATTCCAGATTTCCCCTGCAACAGCCTAGTATCCCAAAGTTACAAAGGAGGTAAATGCTAACCCCCTTTAACTTAGAGGTCCCACATAAAAGCTTATTCTTTATTCATCACAGTTAATTCTTTCAGTGGTGCCCATCACTGTAATATCCTGCTTTCTTCTATCCTTCCTTCTTTCCTTCCTTCCTCCTCCTTCTTCCTCTTGCACTTCTTTTCCCTCCTTTCTTCCCCTCAGCCCTCTACTTCCCTGCATGAGTTTGCTGCCTCTTGATTAAAATGTTGACTTTAACTTGGAATTAACCTGATTAATGTAATTGAAAGTAAAAGTCCGCTGCTCAGCACTTTGGGTGATGAGTGGAGATGGATTGAGAAAGAAAGCTTTCAGATTGAATACACTTCTCTCCTCTGGCTGTTAATTGCACCGTTTACTGGTACCTGACTCACTGACCGTCAGTGTTTAGTCCAGTTAATGATGATACACAGTCCATACTTTCCAGAGATAATTAAAAAACATTCCAGCAGACACTCTGCTGCAGAGAGCTTTCCTATCTGTCGCAGTCAGCAGGCCGCAGGGGTTAGGGGTTGTAGTATGTAGAGACAGAGAAGGCTGTTCTCTGGGTGCAGAGTTGAGCTGGCCTTGGTTATGCAGGTGTTTCAAAGAGAAGAGGGATGGTAACTACTTCACGTGTTGGCTTTAGCGTGTCTGTCTCCTGACTGTACAATATTGTGCGTGGGTGAGCATGAAGGCCCCCTGGGGCTGGGAGCCTATTTTTGTGCTTCCAAAGCACTTTGGCTAAGACGCTGGATTTGTAAGTAGAGTTCTCTCCCCACAAAGTCAATTGAGCTCTTATCCATAAGGGCAACTCAGCACTGAGATCAGTGAGAATTAGGCATTTAAAGGCTTTGTGCATCTGGACATTGGTCTCTTGTGGCATACTTTTACATCTGCAAAATAGGAATGCTCAGACTTCCTTACAGATGGGGAACTCTCAGATGACTGTGGACAGAAATTTAGAGAAAATGCCTTGGCTGCCATATCCCAGAGACTCCCATACACTGAAGTGGTAGTAGAAAAAATTTTTCTCCAAATACAAGAATCCGTTTGGAAGCAGACTGGCAAGGGATGTGGTGAGAACTCTTATATTGCTGGAAGAAGTACTCAGGCAAAACAGGCAATCTGTGCCAATGCCAGCATTGGTTAATATTTTTGCTAATGACCTGAAAAAGGAATGAACAAAGGGAAGAGGAACTTGTAGACGTGACAAAGGTAGGTATGCTGATCAAGATCAGGAAAGATGACAAAGAACTTGTGAGGGACCTGACAGCAGTTGATGAGTAGGTAACAGAAAGAATAGATATACACATAAAAGGAATCCTGACATCATCTACTCTGCCCTCCTGAGTGAGGCACATGTTGTACAGATGATATTAAGAGAGTAAGAACTCACTGTTTCAGTTGGCACTTTGTTCCAATAGCTAATCACTGTAAATTAAAACTTGGGCTGACTTTTTCATCTGAATTTGTCTGTGTTCTAACTTCCAAGCCACTGCTTCTTGTTAAGTCTTTCTCTGCTAGATTAAAAAAACCTTTTTATACCTTATGTTTTCTCCATGTTCAGACACTTCTATGTTAGACTCAGTGCAAGATAATGCACACCAAAAGCTATGATTTGCATTTCTTGTATGCCTTATGCTGTCAACTCAGGAAAGAAAAGCTAGGTGTCACTGTGACCAGCTCAACAAACATAAGTACTCAGCATGTCCTCATCCACCCTCTCTTGTACTGCTGCCATTTCCCTTTACACATGGGCTATGTGCAGTGACCTATGAGCAGTGTTGAAGCTCTGGGGAAGAGGATGAGATTTTAATGAGAGGAGTGGGGTTAGTGTTTATATTACAGTAGCAATGAAAGGCTCTCATGAGATCAGAGCCCTTGTCATGATAGGTTTTGAGTTTTGTTTTGTTGTTGGTTTGGTTTGGTTTTTTTTGTTTGGTATTGTTTGTTTTTTTTTTTTTTTTAAAAAAAAAAAAAAAGGGCAAGCAGATTATATCCCAGAGGCTTTATAATCCAGTTGGTCTGGAATTTGGGAAGACTGTATCCCCACACATGGGGAATCAAGATCTGGATTTTGAACCCACAGAGGGGAGCAAATGAGGACTGTAACCCTCACCTCTTCCCCTTAGTCCAGTGCTGGTATTGTAAGAGCCTACTGCATCTTGGGTAACTTTTAAAATTGGTTTTGCTGCACAGAAAAAGAGTGAAACAGTGATTCCCTGATTCCTACCCACCCCCCCCCCATCTCCTATTCCCAAGAGACTAGGAGCCTGCATGTAGCCATGGCATATTTCTATATATTGAAATAAAACTTAAACAGTGATAATAGTAAATGTAAGGGGCTACAAGGCTCCTTTCCTTTGAGCAGGTAACTTCTCTAGGTGATTTTTCAAGCGTTTAAATCTGGCCCATTCCAGACACAGTATATGGTCAGGCATTTGGTCAGGATGCCTAGCCAAAGCATCCAAAAATACTGAGTCCAAGAGAATGGTTTCTTGTCCTACATCTCTACCTAAAGGTGTGGGTTGTGTTTTGGGTTTTTTTTTTGGCGTTAAGTAAAAACTTTGAAAATCTCTGGTAAATTCCAGCTTTAAAAAAAAAAAAAAGGCAAAACTTTGGAGTATGAATGAAGAGCTGTGTCCTGGCTCTGTTCCGCAGCCCTTCCCTCTTCATTTTCCACTTTCCATTCCTATATCTGCTTTAGCCTTTGTTTCATGCTCTTTTCCATGGTTATCCCATCTTCTCTGACCCTTCTCTCTCTGCTCTATATCACATTTGCTTGTACCTTCCCCACCAGCCACTAGGTCCTTTATCTTTGTCCATAGCCCCAGGCTGTCTTTATCAGGTTTACCCTCAAGGCCATCCCATGGAGTATAGGAGTGCTTTCATATCCATTCAGCAGCAAAAAAGCCCCAAGGCTCAGAAGAGCAGAGGAACTTTGGTCAGGGCCACCTAGCAAGTCTTTGGTACAGCTTGTTTTGACCAGCCCCTAAGACCAGGAGTACTTAGTCACTGAAGAGCTGGGTAACCTTCCTCTAGATTTTCAGTGGGATTTTTTCACTGAAAATTTTTCCCATCATATTAACAGTGCTAAGATGAGAAGAGGGTCCATTTCCTCAGGGTGGGCTGGTCCCTGCCCTTGGCTGACCTGTGCCTCTGGAAGTGGGACACAGATGCACCTGGGGGCATAACTAGAATCCTTGAGACCTGGCCTGCTGGCCGCTGGGTGAGTTCCCAAGGGACGTTGACCCGTCACAGTAGAGCATGGCCCTGCTGTGGGTTGCCTTGGGCTTGACCTTGATGCTGCAGTGAGTCTTTCCAGTGCCTGAATGTGGCTGGTGGGTGAGGCTTACGGAGGCAGAGCGCAGCGGGAGAATGCTGCCGTGGGACCAATTGTGCTGGCACTGGCGAGGAGGCCAGGCTGGCTCTTGTTTGCTATTCCCTGCACACACGCAGGGAGCCTCGTGCACTAAGTGACATCAAGGCTCATTATTTTCATCAGATGCCACATTTGTAACCTGTTACCAAGTAAATTGTGATAAAATAGACTGGAGCAGCCCAGGGTCTTACTCTCTGTGCTGAGATGGCTGCTGTAAGCATAGCAGGCAGGTACAGAGCCTTACAGGACTGCTGGCTTCAGCACCTTAAAGGAGCAGGGAGCTCTCACAGATAGGAGAGGGTCTGGGTCAGAAGATGCTTATGATGCATCTTTTTGGCAGACACTGTGTGCTTGGGATGAGGGTGAACTGTGTCCTTCCAATGGTCCCAGGAGGCAGGTCATTTACTTCCCTCCCTCTCTCTCTTGCTATTGGGGAAGCTGAGACACAAGGAAAAAAAAGTGACTTGCCCAATATCACATAGTAAATTTGCAGCTTCATCTCCTAGTTCTTCACCCTGTACTTGGAGCCAAGAACGGGTCCCTCACAAGTTACAGTCCAAATGGCAGGATGAACAGCAGTGGACCACCAGTTTTCACATTTTCTTTCCCCCATATTGGAGTCCAGATGATGTGTGTGACTTGCAGTGGCAGTTAGCACAGAAAAAAACCCAGCTCACTGCCGGGGTTTAGTTTTCTGTCTTTGAAGATTCTCAAAGTCTGCCTGGGACATTCAGGTTTTTGGAGACGAACTGCGTTTGTTTCTGTAATAGGAGGTACCAACTCTGTTTCAGTTGCTTTGTGCTTCCCTCCCAAGCATCTCCCTGACCCACAGATACAGACAAATATGTTTGCCCTACAACGTATTGTGAAGCTGGATTATATATTATCTTTAGTTTGTATGTGGAGAAACTGAGGCAATGAGAAGCTAAGAAATTTCTGGCTGTAAATACAGTTTCTTAGGAATTTTAATACATCAAAAAGTGTGCTGTGATCCAGAACAAGAATAGTTTTTGAGAAGTTTGACTAAACAGAATGAAGTCATTTTAAGAGCAATGTAAATATTTCACTTTGGCAAAATCAAGATGGTATGATTTTTAGAACCTTTCTGTTTTCTGATCTTTTACAAATAGAAGAAAATGTTGAAGTGAAAATGTTTTCAATAAAAGTACAAACACGTATCAGAAAATAAACTGATAATATTTGCTTCCAGATTTTTAGTTTAAAAATACCTCTGGCATAGTGAAATTATGAAATACTTTGTTGATATGAAAGTTACATTGTTGGGGGGAGGGAGTGCATGAGCATTTTTTCTAACTTTAGCTATATGCTATCTGGACTCTGGTTACCAGCTGACTGGCTCTTTACTGCAGCACCTCTTCAATGCTTACTGATCCCTTATAAATATAATAGAAGGTGTGCTCTACTCTCTGCCCCAAAGGTCTTACAATTTAAATTGGCAGTTCAGAAGAAATATCTCCCTATTTCAGGAACTGGAGCATAGCAAGATCGGTGATTTGCTCAAGGTGACATGGAAAGTATAAAAAAACCAGCATCAGTTCGTTCCACTGTCCAGATGAGATCCATCCTCCAAGTTACCCCTCATCTTGGGAGCCCTCTGTGATTTCCGAGCTGGCCCACTTTACTGCCCCAATGGCTTGAGGTCAGGAGATGGCCAGTGGCTGGGGACGGGAGTGGCCGGCCAGCTCTGCTGCAGCTGTCACTGCTCTTTGCTGACAGTTGCTGTAATCCATGGTGCCTGCTTTTATGGTGCTAATTAATCTCTTTTAATTAATGAAATCCTTCTACCTCACGTTCCTCCCCTTCCTTTCCTCTTTGCCTCTCTTCACCTTCCACAGCTGAAACCTACAGTCCTCCTTGAGCAGGGGCTGATAAAATCTCCAGCCTTTAAACATCTCTGTGTACTCGTCTGTGGCAGTGCTGGTGGCTCCATCTGCTTTTCTCCTTTGGTGCGGTAGCAGCTTAATCTTCATGGCCTGTTATCTTTGAAGCACACTTGATTTCTCAAAAGAAAAACAGCTAAGCATTTTAGCACCCGCTGCTTTCCTTCATAGGCCGCTACATGTCATTGCTGTTTAATCATGGCCTGAGTTTGCAAACACTGTGTATGTAATGGTACTCCTTTGAATAGACTTATGGGCTTGATTGGGACAATACATTCAGATAATATTGCTTGCCAGCATCTTTGCACTCCAGGACTGTTTATCTTCTTTAATTCCATCCCTTAACTCCTACTCATAACCTTTTCTCTCTTCTCCTCGGGGCACAGAGTCTAATTCTTGTCCCTGTGCTATGAAACTTGTCATTCTGTGATGGGAAAATCGAGGAGCAGAAAAGAGGCTTGGGAATTGCAGGACTGGACGTACCCAACCTGTCCACCCCCACTCCAAGCTATCACTTGCGGTATTCCTGAAAAAGCAAGGACATTCAGTTCATCTTGGGAATAAGAACCCATTTCTGGACTTGCAGACACATGTCACTGCTTGGCTGAAAGGTGATAGAAAATTCTAGGGAGCGGAGCCATCACCACTACAAAGGGAAGTTTCCACACCTCTGCGCATTCAACTGCTAATCACAGCATATTTTTTCCCTTTCCAAACCCTGCCAGATACGTTGTTCTCTTTGTTACCTTTTTTCCCAGCAGTTTCTTTCCCTCTCTCAATATCTAAGTTTACAGTGCCTTTCCTCCAGCTCTAGTGGCTGATTTACATACAAAAGGGTGATGAGCTGTGGGAAGAACAGTCTAGCGGATCAAATACTAAGTGACATTAAGTGGCATCTAAATGACATTACTTCGATTCTCTGCTGAGCTATGAGTTGCAGTGTGACCATGCACACAGTAATTAATTCCTATGCCTCAGCTCCCCAGCTGTAAAATGGGCATGGTTCTGAGTTCCTGGGAAGTCCTGTGTTACTCTGAGGCCAAAGTGAGCAATGCCTGTGCAGAGCTGAGAAGCTGTGGTGGTGGGATCCATCCAAACATGTCCTTAGAAAGCTGCTAGAAAGGCAGTTACTGTGAGTGGGAAGAATTGTATTGTGTTTTGTTTGTACAACAGAGCCATGCTTTTACATGACGTAAGAACTGCATAGGGACCCTCTAGTTACATTAACTTCTGCTTTTTTTCTGTTCATCCCCATCCCTTTGGGTCAGAACATGCACACGGTCCAGTGGAAGGTAGAACTGCAGACTGGCTCCTTAGCACAGTGAAGGTCCAGGTGTACAAATCAATATAGGGAGATATATCGACATCAGAAGAACTTTCATGGCTCATATAGTAGTTTATAGTTTAGTCAGAGAGAGAAAAACATACTTTAAAGAGTGGTCATAGGAAAGTGACTGGGGGGTGGGGAAGCTCTGTCTTGCTGAATGCATCTGCTCACACTCACTCTGAGTCTCACTTTCCTCGTGATGGTGTAAATCCAGAACTGGTCTTTTAAAGTCAACATGAATAAATTAATTTTCAATGTATGTTCTCCATGTACTTGGACAAAATCAAGTAATTGGTGTAGCATCAAGTCACTGTTACACCTGAAACTGCAAATGCTCTATGAAAGGCATATACCTTGTAGCTTTAAAGGACCAGATTCTTTTCCTGGTTGGGCTGTTGTAAATCACAGATGATCCTGTTCAGGTCACGGTGAACCCTGATAGGCTGAAGAAAGCCTGACTCAAGATGCAGAATTACCTGAAAAAGGAAGGGAGCAACAGGGAGACCACAGAGGCTTAGTAAAAGCTGTTGTAGTCATCTTCTCTCATGTCTGGATACAAAAGGTCTACCCCAACTTTGACTCTGTCCCAACCCAAAAACAGACCCCAAGTGTCCCTTGCAGACACCTTTGCCTCTGGATCGGAGGCGATTTCAGCCAAGCAGTGATGTGGACGTACTGAACTTTTCTCCCCAAAGGGCAATCTCATCCATCCTTGAAAGGAGACCTGTGGAGCAGCATGTGTTCTCGTGCCCCACCATGCTTCTCAAGTGGTAAATGAGTATCATGGGCTGAGAGAGCTGTGGGGTCTCCACTGACACCAAACACGTCACTGAGGTGCCAATACAATGAGAGCTGGGAGAGCTGCTGGCCTAGGATCAGATGTCAGGGAGAAGTGGCAGGAGGTGAGAAGGGCCAGGAATACTGCTTCCCAGCTGGCTCTGGAAACAGTTTATGCCTGTGTCCATCTGCACTCAGATCAAAGCCTCCTTGAATTATTCAGGTTCTCTTCTTAAACTCTCATCATGCAGAAAGTGAAGGCAGGCTGGCTTTACCTGCTGGAAAACAAGCACTCATTGTAAGCTCCAGGGCCAAACCAAGGTTCCTCCGCTCACACAATGACAGTAGCTCCTGCTGCCTTTATGGCAGGAGTTGTCTCTTCTTGTTACACCAGGTTCTCATGTATAGGCCTCGAATGTGTGGGCCTTCAGTCCTTACAGGCTTCAGTAGGTACTTTGCATCTAAGTGGGCCCATCCTTGCAGTCCTGCACTGATGCATTGATACTGCCTTCCCCAGCGTTTTGGGCATGTGGATATAGGTGCACTTAATAACTACTGGCAAACCTATCTGGATGGTGTTGAGTGGTTCCAGCTGTATCAATGGGAAGAACATTCAGTTCAGCCTAAAAGAATCAAATAAGATAGCACAAACTTGGTATTTCCAGGAAGGCGAGGGCAGTGTGCACTCTTTTGTGCCGTGCTGCTGCAACCACTCTGTTGAAGTGATGGGGGTCCCAGCACTGACCCCCCCCTCTCTGAGAGCAGCAGCGCACAGCAGACAGTGCCACACAGCAGCTTAAAAGGAAGAATGGCCTGAGAAGGGTAGGTGAGGCAGGGTCAGAGCTCTCTGCTGTCCTTTAAGCTACCAATAGCTTCATCTTCTGGGGAGTGAGTCCAGAAATCCCCGTGTTAGAAGAGCTGTTTTGGTATCATGGGTAGATGCAGCTGTCTTACAAGGAGAGACTATGTCCGGTCTTCATGCCACCTTCTGCATATTAAGCCCTCTGTGTATCTAAGGCTGGGATTACTCAGTCTAGCATTATCTACTGTGATGTCTTTGTAATATTTTAGTTGCATATTTTCTTTTAAATGCCAGCACCAAGAGACAAATTATTACATTAAAAAGTAGCTTTCATTTTTAGAACAGTGCTTTACCAGCCACGTGGCTGAGAAGGTGGAATGATTAAAAAGGAGAGAAGGAAACCCTCAATCACCCCCAATGTTTTTTGCTTCTGAGATTTTAAGGCTGCCTTCTGAGTTGTTGAACACTTGCAGCTAGCAGCCCCTCTTATTAGAAGGTTCATCAGCCAAATCCCACTTTTCATTCTCTGCTGTTGACTAAGTCAACAGCCTACAGATTTAGAGGCAGGCTGTTCTTCCAAGAAAAGGTACCAGCAACAGTCCACGTTGATCTGCTAGAATCACATGACATTTTTTCCTACTTGTCAGTGCTAGTTATATTGCAAGACCTGTGTCCTTGATGTGCGTAACTGCGGATGATGGTGGTCTGTACCCACTGAAACCCCCCACACCCCTCTTCATGAATCATTATCAGCTGCATCACAGAATACTCCCCAATAGACAGTGAAGTAGTTTGACAATTTCACACTGGGTACTGATGACCTGTTGTGTTCTAGCTTAGGCAGGTAAGTTGCCAAATCCTGCCAGTAGATGATGCTTTGAGAAAAACACGTGCTTTGGAGAGGAAGTGATTATATGGAAGGATGTCCACAGCAGAGCTTCAGTGCAGGGACCTGCTAACTGAGTTCTTTGGCCTGCAGAGTGAGCTCTTTGAGGACAAAGTATTGAACAAACCTGTAACAGCAGAATACGGGGTGCTCCTGTGATGGATCTGTCTCTTGGGGTAAGCAAACAGAAGCCCAAAATATCCTTTCGTTCCACAGAGTGGGTTTTATCTTTATTGCCTATCTTTTTAGACAATAAAGGTGGTCAGCATCTGCCTAAGAAAGTCTGTCCCAAGACAAAAGTAAATTTTCTGACCTGATTATTATTAGGTCCTCCACTATCAAAACTATTTCATATCTGATTTCTCCTGTCATGCCTACTCTGTGAAGGTGTAGTTTATTTCTGGCACCAAGTAGAAACATTTTAAAATATTTATTTATCTGTTGTTTTGGTTATTTATATATATTTATCACTACAGTATCTGAGTGACCTCAGCATTACTTGCAGTCTCTAGGCATTCATGGTTCCTGTTACAAAGAAGTTATAATCTAGTGAAAATTATGTTAATCGAATGCTTCTTTTTGAACATTAGCTGTAACGTGAGAGAATTAGCTTGTAATATGATCCCCATTCTGAATATCTGAAATACGAGGTTTTTAAAGGCTAACAAATTACAATTGTATACATAAGTTTTGCTTTTTAAATTCATTGTTTTCCCCATCACTGTTCAGATGAAGCACACGAATGAAATGAACAGAACTAGCAGGGATCTCTGGGGTTATCGAGTCTGGCTTTGTTCCACAGCAAAATGAATGCTTTTTTTCTGACTAATACTATATTGTAATGATTACAAAAAGTTAAGGGAGTGGTTACTATTTCTGCATGCGTGCTAATACTCTCACCACAGGCAGTTACCGAAGAGTCCATGGTAAAGATTAGTGCAGACTGTACATCCTGCAGATCAGCTAAAACCATCTTTGCCCACGTACATTACTCATTAGCTGAAATAAAAGATTCTCTTCCTCTTCTCATGTGAAACTAAGGAACAGAAAACATTTTTCATCTAAATTTCTCTATGAAATATTGGTCGCTAGCAAGAAATGAATGCTAAAAAGCACACTTAAAGCCTGATTGAGAAGGGATTTGTAAGGATCCTGTGTGACTTAAATAGTCCTTTGTCAACTGAGTTTCCTGATCAGGCTGTATCTTCCATAACACACTGAGATTTATCTGTTACTGGGTAAGTACTGAGAGACTGGAGTCATAAATAGAGATATAGATAAATACATAAATATAGATTGTCATTGGATCAGATGTTCGCTTCCTGGCTTTTGCTGTTCAAGATATGCTCTTTAGAGATATTGTTGGGTCTTTAGGACAGAATAGATATCTCCCCTTGGCTTGTGTAAAATATCTCTCTTTTAAGGAAACCGGCACAGTTATTCAAGTTTGTCAGCTGGCCCGTGGTGCTGTAAGGTGGTTGTGGAGTTGTGATCTTGGAAGGTTGCCTCTGGGATAGGGATGGGTGCAAGAGAGCAGTCTAGGATATTTCTCCAGGGTGTCCTCCAAGCTTTGGAAGGATCTGACCGGTAGCTCCAAATCAGGAGGATACATTTTGTAGTTTTTGGCATAAAACTAAGTCTAACGAGCCATCTGATGTGCTGGAAGGTCTATCTGAACTGCGAGGTCTGTTCTCCCCTCTGTGTACTGTGATAGGCAGGGGAAGGATTTCTTGCCTCTTTAAAGTGGACCATAGTGGGGTTAGGAGAGGTAAAGGCAACAGCTTTTTGCCAAGATAGAACAGCAGTGATTCACCAACTCAGACTTCTGCTGTATTTCATGTGTCCCTATTGTGCTGATAAGCATGGAAGGATAGGTGTGTATTTAGAGAGACATCTGCAGAAGAAATGCACTTAAGCCCCATATTTGAACACTCCCAAAGGTTGGGAAAATCCAGACCAGGAATCCAAAACTTTGAAGTACGGTTCTGTGTCCCCAGGCACCAAAGTAAATAATGTGTGGACTGGAAGTGTTCTGACACTGTGTTTCTTCACTGGACACCAGTAATCATGTGCGGAGGAAGAGATGTTTCTTCTTCAGTAGGCCACTTGAATCAGCAGAGTTGCTAGTGGGAGGCCTTAACTCTGCAGCGCCAGCGCAATATCACCACTCCCAGGATTTCTTTGCATTCTTCAGCTTTTATATGGAGGATGAAGTTTTGGTTCTACTGACCCGACTGGAAAATACGTGTTATATTGGATTAAACCAGAATGCATCCCATTGTTTTCCAACCAGACAAGAGAATGTGAAAAGCAGCCTATGCATCATTTGTAAATCTCTGCCATATGGTAGAGACATATTTCTGTCTCTTGTTTAAAGGTGGAGATATATCTCAGGGCCTGGCTTCATGTTTTCTGTGAGGGAAGTGAGTGTTTTCAAATCTTAAAGCCACAGCAGGGTGGAGAGGGGAATGGGGTAGTGGAGCACTGGGGTGGATTGCTTAGGGAGGTTGTGTAACCTTCATAGTTGTTCTTAAAAACAGGCTAGACAAAAAGGTTTAGAAGTACTTTAACGATGGTTGATCCTGCCTTGGCAGAGGCATGGTCTTGACAATCTCCTAAGGTTAACTCCAGCCTTATTTTCTGTGATTCTGTAAAATGATATAATTGTTGTTATTATTATTTCTGTTACTGCCATTTGAGGAGCACTTCTCGGAGATCAGAATCTGGCATTGCCTGGTGCTGTAGTCACACGCTAGAGAAAGGTGGTCCTGCCCTCAGAGAGCTTACAACTATGAGTCAAGAAGCAACGGCTAGTATGGACAGCTGAGGGAATACAGTAAGGAGCAATGAGATGCTATTGATCAGCAGGATAGGCAGTACTCATAATATATCAGCAGCCTAACTGCTGTCAGATTTTTTCAGGCATCATGGCTAAGGAGAATTTGAAGGAGGATAATGAGGAAGCTTTGCAAATGAAATCTCCAGGCTCCCGCCACCTCTGCTCCAGAGCTGGGCAGCAGCAGGATAATGGTTTGCCTTCCACTTCTGACTGTTCTTGCATCCCTGCCCGCTGCTGCCCACTCTCACTGAGGGCACAGGTGGTGCTCTTGCAAACTTGCTTCTAACCTGTTTTGTGGCAGGATGGCAGGAGACAGAGCCAGGATAAGGCCTGGCCCTCTATCCCACATGCTGTGGGATCTCTTCCAGTGACAAGAAGTAAAGTTGATGAGTCTGTATTGAGACAGTGAAGTGACCCCCGTGCTGCTCCACATAATTAATAAATAAAGCACTGGGGGAGTTTTTGCCATGCCGGCTGCTATGACAGGGCTGTCTACGGTGCACTTAAGCATTAAATGACCAATTTCTGTCAGACTAACTTCCCAAGCCTCTCTCTCTCTCTCACTCACAAAGCTAGCTTCCTCGCTCCCTGCACTTGGAGTTTTTCAGCAACTGATGGCTCCTGGTTCATTTCTGTGGAATTAATTGGTCCCTGAATGAATTCTGTTGACAGGGCAATTTATCATGTGTTTGGGTTGACNGATTGGTTTTTTAAAAAAAAAAAGAGAGGAAAAATTCTGTTCCTCTTTGGCTCACTCCAGTCCAACTCAGTGCGATGGATAATGCACAAGAGGGATGGGGAGAAGAAGGGGGGAGGAGGGGAGTGCCACTTGTCTCATGACAGGAGTCAGGATGCTGCTTTTCCACAATTTGTACCATGGCTTGGGGGGTTGGTGGGCGGGGGAGAAAAAAACCCCCAACAGTAAAAGCTAGTAGTTGTTGTGTGGCATCTCTGGGGCTCAGCCAGAAGCCTCCATATGTAATGCCCGCATCTCTACTCCCTCATACCAAAGTGAGTGGAAAGCTAGAGACAAATCTGGTTAACCCTCAAAATGCTGATACGTGCCCAAATACTGTCTCAGTACGAACTGAGTGGTGTCCAGCATCTCGCAATGCATTGGTATCTGCCATTGTGTCTACTAGTCAGGGACATCCAAGAAGGAATCACATCTTACAAAACAACATCAGTGATTTGGGTTGCCAGTTTCCACTCAGTATGGGTCAGAAAAGGGTGCCTGGTTCCGTACGTGCCTTTGACAATCACAGGTTACATCATTTTGCATTGTCCAAGATAGGGACAATGAGGGACTTCCCAATATAATTAAAATTATATTGCAATTACATTGTCATTAAAATGTCATGACTCTGGCTTATGGATTCAGTTTCTAGTCAGCGCAGTCTAGATGATCATTTTAGTCCCTCTGGCTTCACAACTTCTGAACACAGAAGTGTGGGTATGCGTGCGCATGCATGTGCTACAGGATGGACAGTGTTAAAACCAACCAAAGTCAGAAAGAAATTCAATTTGGATGAAACAAAAGTATTTGAATAAAGATTAAATAGATTTTTAAAATTACGTCTTTTCTAGGAATCTTTGAGTGACCTAAAGAGGTGTACTAAAGACTTGATCAGAGGGAGGTATGTCTGTGAAATGTTGGTTGCACACATGTGCAGGGGATAGGCTCCATTAGTGTCATCTTCACCTCTGCCTTCTCCCCTAGCCTTCCCTATACTGCGAGTAGGATGTTCCAAAATACTCAATGCTGAGATCAGTGGAAGCGTTGCCAGTAGCTTTCCTGCTGATCTCACTGGGAACAGCATTAAGTCAGAGCTCAGCATTTCTGAAATTGCCATCCGGAGCCTTTAGCTGCAGGCTAGTGGGACCTGCCTTTGTTTCTTGGAGCACTGTGGCTCAGTTTACCAGCGTTCAGTCATCATCTTTGTCTTGGGACCAAAGGTTTCATCAATCCAGCTGACAAAACAAGTGCCCATATCGTAAACAGCCTGGAGACAGAACGGAATTGGAGTAGCAAGCCCCAAACTGGGGGTGGTGAAACACAAGTGGTGTGGCGGTAGATGGTCTCTCTCTTATTTTGTTCAGTCAGGTATAATGCAAATGCAAATATAATTCTCATCTGGTAAAAATGGTGCAACTGAGCATCGAGGAGACTGACTGTTTATGGTCTTTACGTTGTTGTTTTTACCCTGGGTTGGGTCAAACCTCTAGCCTGCATCCTACCTGAGAACATCTGAGCATCGGATCTTCTAGAGTGCTAAAATGGAGCAGGTGGGGTGAGGAGATGTAGGAAGCAGGGAGCTGGCACAGTCAAACTGCAGAGGATTTAAGAGACTTCTTGTAGGGCCCCCAAGTTTCCTGCCAATTAGAAAGCCACTTAAAGTTACTGCAGTAAGAGCAACTGTACAGGAAAAGACAGCCATGCAAAGACATACTGCGTAGAGGGAAGATTTACTTTCAAACACTTCTGTTTTTCTTCTCTTGGTATGATCACTCCAAGAAAATGCTGCAGGCAGCTTCTTCTCAAGGCTTTTGTAACAGGTTTCCATTGTAGTTACTTGGGTAAATAAAGCTGAGATTCATCTGTAGTGCAGGGGATCAAACCTAGAAATACTCCCATTAGAGATGAGCAGATCCAAAATAACAAGTTATGACTTGAGATAGTGGGTTTAAGGAGGAAACACATGAGTGTAGCAATTTTTTATGTGGGATCCTAAAGTGTAAGTTGTTTGGGGTGAGGACCCACTCTTTGCTGTAGTTTAAGACAACAAACAAAATACATATAGGAACTAATGTATACAAATTGACAATGGTGGCAATAATAACTGAGCAGTGATTTTTCTGCATAGAAGTCAGGCAAACAGAGCTTAATCAGAAAACTTGGGAGATGTATGTGGTGCTTGGAAAGGACCAGGGTGAATTGGGGGTATCTGTGAAGGGAGAACCTGGTTGGTTACAATCCCACAGAACAGAAACATCGTTGATTGCTAATGAGAAGGTGCTTGTGTACGAATTGAGTGTCTTTTTATAAAGAGGGCCTCCACACAGAGATATGAAGCCTAAATACAGGTTATTTATAAAGCAGTTTTTTTCCTCATTAAAAACAAGATTAGTAGTATTACGGTTTATAAATATGAACCAAAATGAAGAACATACAGTTTGGTAGCAAAGGCTCTGCAGCATAGTATACAAAGATCTGACAAGCTCCAGCAGCTATAAGTTGATAGTAGGTAAATTCAACCAGAAATAATGTGCATATTTCCAACAGTGCAGGTAATCAAAATATTTTAGCTAGGGTTCCCTGTATTTTCCAGCACTCGAACCTTTATACTTGGTAGCAAATGTTCCTCAGAAACAGATGCCCCTAGCTCAACCCCAGCTACTGGACCCGCAGCAGGAGTTAATTCAAAGCAGCCCTATGGGTATCTCATATCAGAGGCCAGACAAGATGATCACAGTGCACTAGGAGTCTCCTCTGGGGTAGCTGTGGCAATGAACTTGAAAACAGCTATCTTAAAAGTCAATGCCTGATTCCAGTTTCACTTACACACTGTTTACATGAGTGTAACACTTTTGACTTCAGACTTCTGATTGACAGTGGTGGATACAGAAGGCAAATCAAGATTCTGAGAAAAATGGTTATGATCAGGCTGTCCTGAGCCAGTCAGGTGAACATGATGTAGGACACATTAATAGAATAAATGGGCATATTTTCACTTATGTCACTGAACCTTTGGGACAGAAACACAAACATTTTTATAAAAAAATTATCCCTAAAAATTGAAAAGAGAGAGCAAAACATGAAACAATACAAATCTTTCTGTACTGTGAAATGGAGATGAAAAAACTCTTGTGGTGGAAAAGGCAATGATTCAAAACTGAAGTCTGCATAAAATAGTGGAGACAAAATGGACCAAAATAAGCTCCAACCAGGCTGCATTTAGAACTAACCAGGATACAACAGGTAGCTAGCTAAGATGGCAAGACAGACGACTTAAAAATTATTCAATATGCAGCTCCTGCAGCAGTGGCTATGATTAGAAATGTAGGCCAGAGTTGTAGGCTGAGTTTCCTCACTTTTGATGCTAAATCTGTGGATTCAGGAGTATAGGATTTGCAAGACTAGGCCAGGCTCATGTTTTGTCTGGTCTACCATCAGTAGTCTCAACAGATTCTTAAGAGGAAAGCAGAACAACTGTGTAGTGGGCAGACATAGGAAGCATCTGCAGTTTGTTGGGAGCTCAAGTCATCTGCAGATTGGCTTAATCCCAGAAATGTTCATATCTTTCCAGAATGCTTGGTGAATGCTCATAACTTGGATTTGGATTTTTTTTTTTTAATGTATAAAACTGTCCAGTCTTTTCTGGAATCTTGGTAACTTCCTATGGTTACAAATTCAGTTGGTCAAAATAGAAACTGTTGGGAAAAAATTTTAATCAGCTTTGAATTTGCTGCTTTGTAATCTAATCAGGTGTCATCTTTTTCTTGTGTTCTTTTGACCTGCAGGGTCTGGTTCTGCTAAGGAAGCCTCTGGCCTGCTTTCTGGGGAGTGTTCAGGAACCATTTTGATGAATTCCAATTAAGAGTCTTCC
>VYZW01030104.1:71159-98570 GCA_013401315.1 Balaeniceps rex | reverse complement strand
AAGGTTCACAGTTTAGTGGTTTTTGCAAAATAGCCAGATCTGCCAATTTAGACAGGGGAGTGACACAAAACTTTCCATCTAAATGGACTAATTTTACCACAGGGAATTCCCAGGCAGAGTGCGCCAAGGCAGGCGCAGTCCTGTTTTATTTTTTAACAAGGACTGAATGACAAATATAAACGACAGTTCTAGGCTGACAGAACATCAGCATTTGACACTTCACAGGGGAGCAGTGAAATAAACAATAGGCAGAGAAATTGAATTAGAATCAGATGAGAGTCAGCTAGAGAGGAGGGCCTGATTCTCTACCAAATCATTTATAAAAGCGCAAACTGAATACTAAGTAGGTATAACATGCTCACATCCTGGTCTATTAGCAAATTTAACCTGCTAGTGTATTACACTTGCGTGATGTAAATGGATCGCTGGACAAAGGTGGGTGGTAAGGGAGACCCATGAACAGGGAGTGCGAGTGTACAAGGGGTTTCTGTTCATGGTGGTGCGAACCTCTTGTCATAATCTTACCCTGTGTTACTAATAGACTCTACAAAGTTAGAGCGCAAAAAGTATGACAAGTTCATTTAATTTCTCTCCTGTTCGCTATGGCAGGTCGCCTGCAGAGTTCTGGCCAGTCTTCCTGTATTATGGCACTTGCTAACTTTTGGGTACCCAGCTTCGCAGCCTTGGCTCAATTCTTTTACTGCTATTTTTTTCTCTAGGACTTTTGAATTTAAAACAGGCAATCCATGACATTTAAAAAGAATGATTCTGTGCCGAGTCTGTCTGGGACTTCTGAGTGCGGACTCTGTCTGCTTGAGATAAAATATTGTCTCAGCTGATAGCGTTAGCAAGCTATTATCCTATTTCTACTCAGCTTTAACAGGGGGATAGGGTATATAAACTTTCCCGATGGGTTAGACAGCTAACTGTTTGTTAGCTAGACATTGCTTGGTAGAAATTTGGATTCCTGGATTTTATGTCATGCTCTGAGATTTGAAGCGTATCTAGAGAAGTGATTTTCAATCTTTTTCAATTAGCAAACAGTAAGAACAAAAAACAATCAGTAGAATAGCTGCCAGTATAGTGCATCTAGGTCCATAAGCTCAGTTTTCCCAGTTACATTAAAAGCGGTTTCCTTAAAAATAAACTAGAGATTTTAAAGACATAAGTTAAAAACTACTGGTGTTGATGTTAGAGAAAGGGGCATGAAAATAAGGGGCTTTGGATTGACTTGCTTGTTAATGATGATTTGACTTTCATATGTGAGTCTGAAAAGTGCATATGTGGAAGCTGCCTTATTAGCAGCTTATATAACTAACCATTGCTGGTATATTAAGGAGGTGCCAAATGCAGGTCTGTAGTTAAAACTGCATTCTGATGGAGGCTGACATGGAGGAAAAATGCTTCTTTCTTCTGTACACAGAAGTACTCTATCCGTGTGAAATTTCACACTGTTCAGTCTTACACCCTTTGGGTTTTCTGTGTAGGTTTTGTTTGTCTTCCTTTCCTAAGTGTTCAACAGGGTGTGTTTGAAATTGGTCTCGGGCTGAAAGTCGTTATGTTTGTAATGTTTCATTGTCAGTGTGTCTTTTTAAAACAGAGTGAGTCGTCTCCTTTTGAACAGGCACGGGGGCAAAGCCAGAGTAATTCTGATGCAAATAATATGTTTTGAAAGGAGGCAATTTAGAAGTGAAGCCATTTTTGTTATGTTTCATAACAGAAAGCTTATCCTTCAGCAAAGACTAGTGCGTAGCTGTTGGTGAAACCACGGCCTATGCGTTGCATTGCGTCAAGATAGTCCCTTACAGGTTTTCTCCCAGGGACAGAAGCCACAGGCGGTTTCAGTTTCAGCTGGTCAGCATTTACTTACAAACTCTGGCAGTAGAAAGTTAGGCTGCCTGCAGTAAAGATGGATGTTGCCTCTGTCCTGAAACCTGGTGTTTCTATCAGAGTAGTAATGGGAACTGTGGAGAGCAGCAGAAAATAGTAAGGGTGGAGGAGGTCCTCTGAATGTGTGGGGGAAAGGGGTGTGTAGAGAAGCCAATAATGCCTGAGCAGGGAGCGTGGGGTGCAGGATGGTCTCCCCGGTGTGTACAACAAAGAACACGGGAGGGGTTATACCTGAGAGGGTAGGGGGAAGAGAACGAGGAAGGGGGGTTACAGAGAATCTATGTTTTCCACATATGAGGGGCAATGTCGAGGGACAACATGTGTGGGTCAGGAGAACTTGCAAGGCACTGAAAGGGATCTTGAAGGAAAGGGCAGAAGGTGGCAGGAGGCAGGGGTTGCAAGAAATGGCCAGGGTTGGCAAGGGGGTTTCTCCTGCTACGGGGATAAGGAACAGTGGAAAAAGGTCATCTCCAGGCAGCTGCTATGGGATGAATTTGCAGGTAGAGTTTTGAACCCGAAATGATCAAACATGCTTTGGATGGGCAGCTTCCACCAAAATGTCACACAGCAGAAGGCAGGAAAAAACCCAAGTCTTTGACAAGCTTTGGTATCAGACCAGCTCTGTCAGCCTTGTCAGGAGTTACAGGGCCATTTCCAGGTCTTGTGACATTTGAGCTGCTTCCTAAAGCACTAGACCATGGGGTCCCTTCACTGAAAGAAGTGAATTTCTGACTCTCACAGTGGAAGAGGCACAATTAATAACGCAGCTATAGACATCTTGAGAACACTAAAATTAGAAGTCAAATAAAAGTTCTTTTGTTTTTATTTTATATATATGTATATAAATATACATATATACAAAATGGTATCTGGTGTTATATACAAATCATGTGATTTCCAGTCAATCTTGTGATTTTTGTGTGTACTTGGTTCATGATTTTCAAGTATGAGGGGCTGGCAATACAGGCTCTCACTGCAGACAGCTCCTGAATCATGTAAATTAACTGTCCTGAGGATATTCCGCACTTTTTTTCTAAAGCAGACAAGAATTTATGTACAGACTGTTTACTATGAATATCTTCTTTAACCGCTACTTGTTTAGTGAGCTGGCCCTTCCCTTAATATTTTAAAGTATTTTCCTTTGAATGCAAGCATCATTGTGTAGATTTACTAGATGATAGTTTTCAGGATCATTTTTTTCCTTTAAAGCATTGGTGCCATGTTTGTTGTTCTTCCATTTTTGCCATTCTTCAGGTCCTTACAGTTTTTCAGTACTGATTGTGTGTCCAGTAAATCATCTGCTACCTCAATTAATACCTTCAGATGTGTATTATTTTTCCTTGCCTACACCTCATTAAAGAATGTATTTACTTTTAAAGAAGGTTATCATCATCTCAGAATGTTCAAGCTTTTCTTTATTTTTCTTGTCAGAGTAATTATAAAGAGGATTTCTTTACTTAGTGTTGCATAATCTCTTTACAATATCATTTTCCTCATTAGGAGACAGACTGTGGTGCTCTTTTTAGCTTTATCACACAACATTTTCACACTGAGAACTCCCATTGATGATGCAGGATTATTAAAGGAGCATAATACTAGTTGGAATGGTAGAAATATCTCTTTCATGCAAATATTTGTTTTTGCAAGATATATAAGTTCTTGGAAGTTGCAAAAGTTTTGCTATAGTTCAACTATCAGTTATGGAGACTTACACAGGAATGTCAGGGTGCCATTCTCTGGGCTGTATTAAGTATGATACAAATGAGATGACCATGCTAGCTTCTAAATCTTTCTTCTAAGATTATTTTACCAGGATGAATTTTGAAAATCCATTTTGCTTTCTTCCAGCGCATCTGTGTGTTGATTCTTAGCCTGTCTTTCACCTCTGACAGCAAATGTACATTAGTAATTCCCTTTGATTCCAGTCAGTTTAAAATCGAGGAGCTCATCTACTAATCCACTGTTTGATTCTCATCACCTAAACTTCGGTCGAGAAAGATCATTCTGATGCATAAAAGATTTCAGAATTTTTGAATCCAGTTTTCTTCCGATTTCGAGCGCAAGCCTGTCCGTGCATCACATCCCAGGCCTGTCTGTCTCGCAGGCAGTGGACCCTAGAAACCTGGGGTCTCCAACTCCAAGATAGTTGCCAGGCAGTTTTGCTGCAGTGTTGTGAAAATTGAATTGCTTTTACAGACTGTTTGGATTTCAACAAATTGACTTTCACTTATGGAAAATGCCCTGTTGGAGGATTTTCAGCCTATTCTATTAACACTGCAAGGGAAAAATATAAACTGAAACAAAAGGAAATGTTTTAACTCTCTGATGAGCAAAAGCTTCATGAAAGCATTTGATTTCATGACAGCATTTCTGCACAAGCTTTCCTTAAGATACACACGCACCAGCAGAAAACGTGGCCCACTGGCTTTCATGAGCTGTTGTGAAAATATTTTTAGATGACTAAAAATTGTAGAAGCAAAATTGATTTAGCCTAGCCTGACTCCTTGCTACATTTTTACTCCGCCTCTATGACCTTAAACTGCATCTGACTTCCTGGAGAATTAATGCTTGACTGAGGAAAAATTGAGTGAATACCTCAGTATTTGGTATGTTTATAGCATACCTTAATATAATGCCTAGCTCTTTGTTAGGCAGACAATGAATAGCTTGGAGAATGGGTTATTAATGACTTTGCATTTGGTTTTGCCCCCCAGTTGACCAAGACAAAGATTAAGAGAGAGCAAGCTATAATAAAACATCAGGCTAATAGAATTCCTCTCGTGAAACTAAAACCGGGGTAGCAGAGAAGTAGGGGTAAGACCTGAGAGCTGTCAGCCATCCTCCCTTTACTGAGACCTCACACACAGCCCCCATGGTGCTCTGATGGAGCATCGGGGCTGGTTCTGGAAGACTTAAAATCCTCCTGGAGGCCCGCTGGGCAGGTGTTGCTCATCCCAGGCTGGGGCTATGAGGAAAGAGGCGTAGAGGGGAAGGGGACTCCGGGTTACCCCACATCTTTCTGATGTTGCAGCTACCCAACGGCATTTTGATTTTGTGAACTACCTGGGGACACCTGATGTGTTATGGATCATCGGGATTCAATTGAGTGAGATCAATAGAAGGAGGAGTCCTGCTGGCAATGAGCAGGAGTGGGGTGGTGGCGGCTGGTGGGGGTTCAGAGGCTGGAGTGCACTGTAGGGTGTTGCAAGCATGTGCGGTGCCTTCCATCATGCGGCGTGGTGGTTGTTAGCAATCATAGTGTTGTTTACACGGTGCCCGAAGGATGTTAGGTGCAACAAATGTAACATCCTGGAGACCTCAAGGGGAATCTGCTGGAGAGAGAAACGCTGCAGGGGGGAGAAGGAGAGGGAAAGAGAAACAAGCCAGAAGCCACAAAAATGACATACAAAAAAAAATTGGTTTTATTTCTCATGTGCACAAAAAGAGAAAAGAAAAGAGTCAAACAGAACTGAAGCAATGAGGAAAAGCCAAGAGTGGCTGCAGCAGCCTAGAATGGATATGACCCTGCACCTGGCACTGGCCCCCTCCCCTCCACGGTCTCATGTCTAGCTTAGCCTGGAGAGCATCAGCAGACCTGCTTATGGTTGGATTTGTCGTCAGTTCTGTAATTGTCATTGTTTGGTCCCTCCTTCCTGCTTTGCAAGTTTGCCACCATCCTGGGCCCAGCCAAGGAGCACACTGTGGTATTTGTGGGGTCCCTCAGAAGCCCTCATTCTGTCAGTGCCAAAGGGGGCAGCTATGATTCTTATTTCTTTTCCCAGAGGGGTGCTTTTCCTTAGGGACAAAAGGGTGGGGTTTTTCCAACAGTTCAGCAAACCAAAAACTCCTTTAGGAAAATGTTTATGTGCATATATAATTATATACTCAAGAGGAGAAAGAGGTGCAGGGTTTTTTGTTTTCCTTTTGTTGTTTGTTTAACATCCTCACATTCATGTTGTGATTAATTCTGAAGTCTTACTGTGAATTTAAATCATTGCTACCAAGGGGTCAGAAAGCATGCAGACTTCTCCCTGTTTCCACAGTAGGGCTCATTGCCATCAACCCTCC
Organism: Balaeniceps rex; assembly: GCA_013401315.1. Classification (NCBI taxonomy): domain Eukaryota; kingdom Metazoa; phylum Chordata; class Aves; order Pelecaniformes; family Balaenicipitidae; genus Balaeniceps; species Balaeniceps rex. The sequence continues at coordinate 92,612 of VYZW01030104.1, read as the reverse complement.
CCAACAGATTTACAGGTAACAAGGGTGTCAGCTTTAATGCATCCGCCCTGTGCAAACCTCCCTCCTTCTTGCCCCACATCCCATTGGGCCAAAAGGATGCAGGAGCTTCAGAAAACAGGACTTGAAAGTGCTGCCCAGTTTTAAATGCCATGGTCCCTGTTGCTTCCAGCGAAGCATGGCATTTGAGAACTCACGAGATTCCTCCCCTGTGAAAAAATGGTGACAGGAGATCCAGTCACACAACATTTCTGCTTGGTCCGTTAGAAAAAGCAAACATAGCAGCAGAGCTAAGAATGACAGGAGAAGAAAGAAGTGAAGGGAGAGCTAAGGAAGAAGAATAAAGAAACGCAGAATGATTTGTGAGAAAAAGGAAAAAGAGAGAAATGTAAAGGAAACATTCATTATTATTCAGAATAATACTTAACACTTTGATAGAATTTTCTTTCTAGGATCTCAAAGCACTGAGCCAGTGCTAATTAATTCAGCTGTGCAATCCTCCTGTGAACTAGGAACTATTGTTATCCCCATTTTACAGAAGATTGGAATTGAGGCATAGTGGGGAAGCTGGACTTGACAAAGGTTCTCTAGAGCCACGAGAATTGGGGAGTTAGAGTTCCCAGATATCTGCTCTCATATCAGTAATGCTGTTCCCTCTCTGGACAGAAAAGTGCATTGGGAATGAAGAATAATAGAGAGAGAGAAATGGAATGGAAGGAGGGTGTGAGAAAGAAATGGGAGAAGGGGAAGAGACAGCAGAATGGAGGAGAGAGATGTGAGTCATAGACTTCACTGGATTTTGCATAGTGATTTCTTCCTCCAATTCTTTTTCATGTTTTCCTGTAAAACTTTTTAAAGAAAAATGGAAAAAAAAAAAATCCACCTATAACAAAGCAACTGTTGGCCTGTTGGGGAAGGGGTCCTTCCAAGGTTTGGCTGTTCCCTCAGGTTCTGGATTTGTGCTGTGCTTTATTGAACACATCATTTTGTTTTCAGTGAGCACAACGAGACTTGCACAGTACAGACAGCGTGTTCCTTATCTACAGGATGAGACGAGGCTGTTTTAATAACTACCGTGATGAAGATGGAGATGAACTTATATACAAGAGGAATTGCCTTCACATTACACACATTATCTTCCTACAAAGCAGCAATTGTTTTGCAAATAACATAATATTAAATAATTGGTAGAATTTTTGCGTTTCCTGCATAGTCCAGTCTAATGGAATCTATATGAATATTGATGGTTTTCTTCTGCATAATATCACCACATAAATCCCCATGTCAGCTACTAGACTTCAGCTATAATACTGCTTTACAATGCATCCACCGACTGTAAATCAAAACAACCAACACAAGAAACTCTTTGGCAAATGTAATTCAGTACATTCGCATGGGGGTCTACAGATGGTGGTGGAAGAGGATTAGACTGCCCAGTCCTTTGCGTAATTCTGCTTTCCTTTTAATTTTCCTGGTCAAACTACATGCCGTACTTATGAACTTTCCAGACCAATCCAATGCCTGGTGGAAATCCTCTTTTATGAGTGGAGTTACACCAACAATGGATTTGGCCCTCCGAGGGTCAAATCAAGCCAGCCATGAGTGAGCCAACCAAATCCTGCTTTCAGTACCCTAGCTCGTGTCTCAAGTTTAGTGAAACACCATTATAAAAATAAGCATTTCTGAGCTGCTAGCTTCTCTTGAGGTGGCCCCTGGGCTGCAGGTTGCCAAGTGTGAGGTGTGACAGTCTCCTTTTCTCTAGCCTCCTCAGGAGGTTCTCCTTGCTGGTCCTGGGATTTACTGCCTCTGCCCTGACCACCTGCTGAGTGAAACTGGGTGGTGCACAAGTAGAGCAAAGGCTTTACTGAGAGACTAAAAGGGAGACTTTACTAACAGGCTCCAGCATCTATCTGGTGTCTGTGGAGGAAAACAGAAGGAGTGGTGAAAGTAAATTTTTAGAAATTACTCAGAATTTTCTTCTTATGTAGACTAAGATGAGATAACGGGCCAAATTCTGGTCTCGGTGACAGTGTAACAACTCTGCTATTTGCAGCAGGTTACTCAGAGGTAAGACATGCGGAATAACACTTTTAATAGATCAGGAGTAACCTCTTTGATTTTATTCTGTACAGGAACAGATTTTAGCTCTATATCTTCTATGTAAACACCCCCCCCAATACCCTTATCATTTGGGCGTCCCATTAAAGAAGACACAGACCTATAATCAGCTAGAGCCATGCAAGGGCTAAACGTGTTAGGTGAAAGGGGCCTTTGGGATCAACACAGCTGTTTACTGATGATGGATTTCATACATACAAGTTAAACTTGGAGACAGAATACCGAGTCCACAACCACATCTCCTCTGAGGCTGGGAACTTTGGATTTTATACATAATGTTGGCTGTACAGATTGCTCCGCTGTTCACTTTTATGCCCTTCGGGGGTTTGATTCTCAATCCTGTCTTTGTCCATGGACAGTAGCCCACGAGTTTTATCTGAAACCTCTCTAAAACAACAAGGATCTACTTTGGCAGACTTGATGCCCTGGGGACAGGCTATAGCTGCCTTCATGTTTTCTTTGAGTATTTTTTAGGAAGTGTCAGTGCAAGGAACAGTTTATGAGTTTGCTGACAATACAGGAGTAATAAGCATTTCTATTGACAGTTAGCCTTTTGCAGAACAGTGTTTGCCAGTCATTTGGGAACCAAAAAGAGCAGAGAATCCCTAGAGAATCATCAGGTGAGCATTTGGGATAAGGGGTAAATATTAGGGTGCACAATATAGGACTGAAGATGAAAAGACGGGGCTGTATGCTGGGACTGGCTGGTAGGATACAGGCATATGGATTTGAATGGAGGCCTATAAATTAGTAGGTGCATGAGCAGATGGACTGGGAATCGAAGGGGGCCCATGTAGCAAGGCTATAGTGGTTAGGAAATTAGGTGTTGGGCACAGATAATGAGGCTGTTGTCACCAGCTGTGGGGATCTGGAGAATGGGTGTTGGGCATATCTAAAATTGTGAAAGTTGGGATGTGGGTGAACTGAAGTTGTCACGGGTACAGGGGTTAAGGTAAAAGGAGCGGTGGCTAAGGGCTAGGGAACCAAGCAATAATCCCAGCCAATCCTGAATTTGTCCATCTCAGTCTCAGCTGTCCAGAGGGCAATCAGATGGGCCCACATGAAGCCCCACACTTTCCACCACACAGCGCAGTTAGAGCGCAGCTGGGCTTGTTTTCTTTGTTTGCCAACCAGTGACATGGAAAACGTTTGTTGACTCAGAGTGCTTTTTTGTCGACTGATGTGTTTGGTAACTTTGTCAGATGTGACTTGTCCACACTGCTCCCCAGAGACAGGATTTGGGAAAGGGGGAGGAGGAGGAGGCGACGGGGTGGAGCTGGCATCCAATCCTCTCCAATACCACCATCCCATTGTAGTGCAAAACAGAAAGGAAACAAAACCCTAGAGTGAAAGAGGAGCATCAAACGTCAGAGGAACTTGTCTGCCATTCAGGTGGCGGGGAGGGATGGGACTTGGAGTTTTATTTTTGTAGGGTTTTTTAATTATTATTTTGGTTTTTTTGTTGTTTTTGTTTGCTTGGGTTTTTTAGAAAATTGGGGATTTGTTCTTTTTTTTTCCTTTTTACAGACCTTCATGACAAAGCATAAAAACACAGTAATATTTATATATCTATTTATATATTTCTTCATTTCGTTGGTTGGTTTGTAAATGTTGCTCCATCCTCCTGTCTGAGCTGATTGTGTGTCACAGAAATTGTGGGTGTATGTGTGAGGTTCCTCCCAACTCTGGCCTGCAAAGTCACCACGCGTGAGGTGCAGCCAACTATGGGGGAAGCCACGCTGGAGAGCGGGGATGAGGTGCACAGAGAACCCCTCGTGGGGTGCAGATAGTTACTTCGTCCTTTTCTTCATTGCCAGATGGGCCAGGTCTCTGTAGTGCCCTCTCTGCTCTAGCCAGACTGTTCCCTCTGTCCCAGGAAACAGGGTGAGCATCACAGGTTACACATGTTGAAGAGTCCACCACAGAAGAGCATATCTTTGGGGAACAGTGTTTCATGAACGGCGTTCTCCCCTGCTTCCCCCGGCCCTTACTGCTCCCAGAAGAAGGGGTCCTGTAAGGCAATGGTTGCCAGCTGCATTGCTTCCCAGTCCCCCTCAAGTCCTGGAAGCCAAGGGGACTTTGCATGGCTGAGCTTTGCCCAGGCGTGGTGGAGGGCTCAATCTCATGTGGTGAGCGCTTGGTCCGGCACCTTCGTGGCGAAGAGGGAGGAACTGGACTGTGGGGAGGAACGGAGAAGGTCTCTTCACCCTTCCCAGGGATGGAGGGAGGTGATCAGACAGGTACAATGTGGAGGCCTAAGCTGTCGCCCTGCAGTTTCATGTGGTTTCCATGGTAACTAGTGGCGGTCATAGGCAGCGGCAGCAGTGGGAGGTGCGGAGCCCCGGGATGTGGCACTATAATAATAAGGGGAACCTGAAAGTTAACACAGGAGAAGAATGGACTGGTTGAAAGGACAAACAGTAAAAAAAAAATAAAATAAAATAAAAAGTAAAACAATCAAACGAAGAAAAGAAACAAAGGAGAACTGAAAAGAAAAGGAAAGGAAGAAAGAAAAGGAAAGTAACCAAAAGAACAAACTTGGGGACTCAGCTCTTGATGGGATTAGGGAAAGGCAATTAGCAGAAGCCAGCCAAGAGCCACGTTTCAGTGGATAGGTACTACCATGGCCTCTGGCTCTGAAGCTCCTCTACGGGAAGGAGATCCTTTTGCTCCTTCTGACTGTCAGTAAGTTGCTGAGAGGGAAGCCCGTGAGCACTGCAGCACAAGTATGCCACACCTGATTTGCGGCCACAAGGAAAGTGTCAGGCCCAGATGTTCTGAGCATACCTGGCAAAGGATAGCAGGTCATTTTTAAAACCAGGAGGGGAGAAATGAAACAAAATTGCAATGTTTTATTGCTTGGGATTTTGGTCACATTTGGCATGAAAGCTCTCTAGATGGTTATTGAATGTGTGTTAAATAGTGATTGATTATTAAGATCACATTTACTGAGGTTTAACAACGCTGGAATAAAATGTGCATCTATTACCCAGTTGTTAAACCTCAATAAATACGTAGGTAATAATCACAGCTGATTTATTTTACATATAATAAATCTCTTCCTATTCCCTTGCAAAGAAATGTTGTGTTAGAAGATACGGTTTTATGGGAGGTTTTTCCCCCCTCTGAAAAAACCCTGACTATTTCTGGGCATATTAGAGTCACTGGAGATGGACAGATCCCTGCAGGAAAACTCTACTGGCTATTATAAACCTAGTGATGCAGCCTGTCTCCCACTCTGGACACTGTTCCAACTGGTCCGATACAAAGAACAACTATTAGATTTCCAGATCCCCAGGAACTGACTGTGGGTTTAGCTTGGGAGAGGAGTAAAACCTCAACTGGATTTTTAATCAGACCTTGAATGGATGCTGATTGCTGCCTGAAAGAATAGCAGAACCTGAATTTAACTTCTGATCTCATCTGGAATAAACTGTGGATGCAGGCCATGGAGAAGACAGAGCTGAACTGGAATTCTGAACCATATCACACAAGAGGAACCGGCTTCAGAATAGATAAAAAACACACGTCAGTATATACTCATCTAGACACTGGACTGGAGAGTGAGGAAAAAGGCCTCTCACCTGGCCAAATACTTGAAAGCCCTCTTCAGAAACAAACAAAAAAAAACAAAGAAAAGAAAACAAGGAGACAAACAGAAGGAGCGCGAGGCTGGGGGTGTGCTGTGGGAAAGAGGTACTCACTTAGTAATGCAGGGTTGCTGAACCGCCAGGCCTCGTTGTAGGTTGTGTACTGAGGGTGGCTGTAGGGGTTCCCTGAGAACTCGCTCCCTGGAAGAAAGCAAGGAAGGTGTGAAATACAGTTAAGAATGAAGATTTATGTCTGCTATTCCATCAAGCAGTTCATCAAGTTCATGTTGAATCCATATGCCAGCAGAAAAACTAGTGTATGTAGGTAGCTTCCTTTCCTAGCTGGGACTGTGCCCTTCAGGACATCGTAGTGTTTTTTCAGTGCAATGTTACTTACCCATACAATTAAAAATCGTAAGATTGACCTCTTCAGAATCAAGAAATTAGTTTAAAATAATGAAATTCAGTAATACAAATAAATAATTAAACTGGTTTATTTTTCATTGCCTTCTGACTTCCAATTCTCAGGTTGCAGTAGGATTGCATATGCAAGCTTTTTCTTCAATTAACTATCAGCTTTCTTTTAAATAAAATCTGAGGTTCTCCAGTAGTGTCAAGACAGCAGGCATAGGACCTTGACAGGACAAGCTCACAAAGCCCACTGGAGCCAGTAGTGCTGTTGATGGCAATATGTATTGCTAAGTTTTGTCCTTCAGGTGCTGAGGGTGACGATGTATTTGTGGAGAAGAGTATTGTTCATTATTGGAAATGTTCTGAGAGTAGGGTGGGCTTAAACATAAAACAAAATGGAAAACATATGAATCACTCTTTCTTTCTTACTCTATATGATGGTGTTAGTCAGAAAAGTGATTTGTATCTGATGAACCACACCTTTATGCTTAGTTAGTGAGAGTGAGTTACAGAGAAAACTTACTGAATTCCAGTTCCAGAAAATAATTTTCTAATGATTAGTGCTTTAGGTGTTATTCTGAATCTGAAAGACAAGCTGGGCTACAGCTCCCTTTTTCACATTCAGCAAAATGGGCCCAAACCAAAATACTTGTGAGCTTTGTGATCTAATAAGACTCTGACCCAAGATTTCAATGTTGTAGAGTCTTCTTAAATATTCAGTTTTATTGTGCATAAGGAGCTGGGTCTCCTTGTTTTATAGAAGGCTGTGTAGGGCTAAGGGAATTATATTTGGTAACTGAGGAAGTATGGTGCTGCATTCAAAATAAATAAATCTCCCCAAACTTAAAAATATATGATTCTGTTAAATGAAAACATGCCATTATCTGATCATAACCTCAATTTAATGCAGTACCAGCAGGCTAGGGACAATTAGTGCCACCTGAAAGGCATTATGTGCTTAAAAGACAGCGAAAGAACAGCGTGACTATTAGCTTCTGGTCTGCCCGGAGGCGGGGGTGGAGTTGTTACAGCAGAAGTATTTGGAAAACACCTGGGGTTCCTGCTAGGTAGATACCACAGAACAGGGAAGGAAGGCAATGCAAGACATACTGGATGCCTGTGATACCATTACCAAAGAAATGTCAGTTAATTATACTGTAATCTCTGCAGATCTCTCCTCACCGGAGAGTTAAAGCCAAAACCACAGTCTCAGGTGGTAGAAATGAAGTCTGTTGAAGTCAGGGGATTTGCGCTGGTTTAAACTTGAGGAGAATCTGTCCAGACAGGTTTTTTAAAGACACTCAGGGTAATAACCAAAGTAGTCAGTACAAAAATGTGTATGTATCGAAAACAATCACCATCCAAAGGTATTTTAGTCACAGTAGTTTTTAGTTTCAGCATAAAACTTCATTTTGTGTGACAGACCTTGCGAAATACTGTTTTAATGATAATAACAAAGTTTCCATATCTAGAAACATTTCTGCACTGAAAATCCTGACAGCTAGCTGGGAAGGAATAGGTGAAACCTGCTAAGGTGACCAAGATGCTGTGGGATAGGATACAAAGGCAAAAAGCAATGCATAGTCCAGATTTATCTCTACTGAAGTGACTGATCTGTGGGATATACTGGAATGAGTCTGCCCCCCAAAGAAGGAAAAAAAAACCTATCCAGGTGAGAATTTCTGCTTTGATGTGCCTCATAGAAACATCGCTTCTCTGCATGGAGAGAAGAGGTTCTGAGATTTCAAAGCTTCTCTCTCACCCTCTTCTGAGTTGTCACCCTAAACTGTTTATAGTGTTCTTAAAGCACGGGTTAAGTAGAGGAGAAAGAGCCCCAGCTATGGAGAGATGGGGAGGAGGGAGGGCAGCCACTGGAAACAGTGTTTATTGACGAGGAGTGAAAGCATGCATGCAGCAGGATAATGAGCTTTTGAGCTCAACTGTGACCAAGAGGAACTGAGCTATCGCCTTCCCCGATCACTAATGAAACAAGTGTAATTTCCTCATCAACATTGGATTCTGTTTAACGACTCCCTGCCGTTGCCATCACCAGCCCTCTGCAGGCTCTACACTGCTCTGTGTAAACCGTGGTTCCCTTCAGCGGATGCTCACTTCACCAAAACAGTTTGCAGAAACTTGATGGCCTTTCTGGGAAAGAGGAAGAATTGAGGCAGGGATCAAAGGTGCTCTGTTACCTGTGCAGGAAATATCTCTCAGATGCACAGAGGAAGTGTAGCACAATACCCGATTCATCCTTCTTTGAGTGACTAACCCCTGCTTTTTTAAGTGTGTGCTCAGAGGCTACTGGCTTTCATCCACGTCTACAGCCAGGACCCTGAAGTTACAGGCAAGGGCAAATGCAGGGTGTGTATCTTACCACATCATCTGCATAAACCTCAGAGATATTTGCATGCATGACTGACCACGTTGCATGGATGTACTGCTACTGGAGACAAGCTCTCCTCTAGATTATACAAGTAGAAGTCTAGGGAAAGGTTGTCACGGATAGAACAGAGCAGCTTTGGTTAGCACTGGTCAAACAATCTTCTCAGAAACAGTTTTCCGCTGGAAAATGCTGTCTCATCGAAATGGAAATGTTTTGCACGAGCGTGTCAGCTTCAATGGAGTCTGGAAAGAAAAGTTCTGAACGGATTGCAAATTGAAACAAAGTATTATGTTTCAACTTTCTTGTTTTGTTTCATTTTGTCTTTCTCATCTCATTTAATTTCCTTTCAACTCTTTTATTATTTTAATAAGTCTTGACATCTAGAACATGTTGACGTTATTGAAATGTTTCATCCTGATGTTTGCAAATTGAACTGTTTCAAGATTCTGACTCTTCATCCCAATGCAAGATGAAAACAAATGTCAAAAAACCAGAGTTTTGCATGGGTTGGAAATTCTGCTTTCTGGCCAGTTCTATTTTTAGCTCTGCACCTTTATTTAGAGAAGACAGAGCCTCTTTCTCATATTCACTCACATCTGGACAGTAAGATTTGTTGTGTGTCAGTATGTTTCTCAAAGATACTCCCTGAGTGGTCATCTTGCTGCCTTCTTGTTTCCAATGTAGTTAAAGCACTGGTCCCTGATCTTTCTTGGCCTGGGGGCATGTAACAAACCATTGGCGACATCATATTTGTTTTCTCTGTTTAACCTGGACTCTTAACAGAGGTTGCAGGCAAGAACAGAGGATCGATCTCATGAGGCCTATATTCTGCGCAATCTGCTCTGGGAACCTTTACTAACAGTATTTCTTGGTATCTGTATTTAAATCTTGGCACGTTTAGTCTTCTAATACAGAAACCATGAGGCATGAAGTGAGCCTAGCAGGTGGCAGGTTCAGAACAAATAAGGGAGGTAGTTTTCACACAATATGTAGTTAAGCTGCAGAACTTCTTGCCATAGGTTGCTACAGATGGTAAAGGCTTATATGGGTTCAAGAGACACTGTTTAAGTTTGTGGAGGGGAAACCTATCGAGGGTGCTTAATATTAAATAGAAAGATACTAAGTCTGGCTTAGGAAGTCTCTGAGCTGCAACTTGTTGGAGGCTAGGAGATCTTTTGAGAAAGTACCGACACGTGCTTGCTCTACTCTTATACCCTTCCCCAGGCATTCACTTTTGGCCCCTGACAGAGAGTAGTGGCTGCAGAGATCTGCAGCGTGACCCATTAAAGTCAAGTCTTATGTTCCTTTCCAGGAAGCCTCTTTATCTCCAGCTTGTTGGCTTCAGTCACATTAGAAGACAGGAATAGAAGGGCTGCCAGGCTGGGTCTGCCCAGTGGGGTATGACTAAAACAGCCAGAACTTGATGTTCTGTGGAAAGATGCAGTAGCTACTGCAGGATGCCCAAGTAGGCAACTGGAAAAACTTCCTCTAATTGAATGTTGACATCAGATTTAACGTGAAGATATCCATTTGACTTGAATAATCTTTTTTTCTTTGAAGTATAACTCAACTTTTTTCTTTATCATCCTGTTCCTTTTCTTTTTGGGGTTATTTCTGTGGTTTTGGGGACACTGCTGTCTTATGGATAAGTAGCCTCCACAACAAGGAGCTGAAATAATCTATTCTTGGATGAGTGACCCCTGTGATTAGTGGTCTTAAAATTTTTGACCCGGTTTAGATGTCAGTATCATCCTTGTGATGAGGATGTTAAACTTACATAGCAGTCACTGAACAGTTGAGAAGTTGAGAACAGTTAGAAGTTGAGAAGAGCCTGTTTTTCAGTACCTATTCAAAGAGCCAGCTGTTTTGGTGTTACTATATGCCATGACCTTCTATAAGTTTTGACCTATAACTGACTTAAATGTTGACAGCTGAGTCTACCTACTGTTACTGTGTGTGGGTTTTTAATTCATTTATATTGTCTTAGTGCTTCTCTGATTTTAGAGCCAAACCATCTCCCTGAAAAATTTAGTGTAGAAGCAGATGCCCTAAAATTTGCCAACTCAGAACCCCCAAAAGTTCAGCAAGCTGGTCAGCTGTACCAAGGGACTAAAGTGGGGGTGTGTGGGGGACCAATCTACTATCTTTTCCTGATCTGGAGGTCAATCATATCATCTTCACAGCATAGCCCGAGATTTTGTTGTGCCTTAGGATCATAAGCAGTAGGTAGCTTGTTAGCTCTGGAATGTGACCATAGGTATTAGCCAGTACTTCACAGTATGTAAGCAGTGATTTGTCATTTAAAGATGTCAAGACTTCGACCTGCAAACATTTCCCATCAGTGGTATTTTCACTGTCCTCGCTGCAGTGTATGTTCGTTTAGCTAGCTGTTCCAAGATTTGGATGAGGGTTAGGTTAGGCTTTTCACTCACAGGCCTTGGCAAATCGTATCATAGTGATTTAAGAGCTTTCTGTCCTCACCTTTCTGCTGCTTCAGTTCTGGAGTCATCCCTCCAGTAGCAGAGGCTGCAGAATGGACTGTGTCCCTGCTCATTAGCCATCACGACTCACAACCCAGGGCAGTAACATAAACAGAAATCAGTGGCAGATGAAGTAAGTTCTGAGCTACCATGGCTGAGAAACAAAAATCCTGCCTCTTCATTTATCTACTGGGGATTAACTGTCATCAGAGGAGTGGGGAATAGAGCCTGGGGAAATAAAATCTTCAGCTGCCCTAGAGTAAATGGTGAAATGTTCTCCCTAAACAGTGGGAGAATCCATATGCCAAGAGAAGGTATGTCTCCAAAGGTATTGGGTAGCAAAGAAACAGTTTGCCTTTGTATGTAGGATTAGGTAGATAGTGCCTCCAATCCAAGAAACTATCTTACAAACAGGAGGTGGGCAAGTAATTGGTTGTTGAAAGTGAATAGTTACTTTCTCCTGAAATGCTGTTAATCATTGCTGAGTTCTTACCTAGTTTAGGCTATGGACAGTAGGTCTCCAAAAACTGCAGGTATTAAACTACCATTGGTGATTTTTCAGCCTTGGCTTTAGATAGAAGGTAAGTTGTTACCCTAAGTTAGTGGATGGCTGAATATCCTGAGCCACGAGCAGTACATAATAATCTGCATGGGTCATTGGAAAATAATTACATTAGTTAATGAATACTAAGGTTAATTAATTACCAATTAATTGCCACAGGTTATAGATATCTAGTTGCCCATAGCAGCAGTGAATCAGTTACTAGGGGGAAAAAGATACGTTACAGAAAGTGTTGGTAGCTACATTGGTTATAGGCACCTGATGATTTCTTTATGAAAAGAATTCCCCAATATCAGCAAAGCAAGAGCAAAGCCAACTGTGAAAGCTCTTACAATGCTAGTATACCATTCAAACATATGTGCACCATTACTGAATTCTGGAGGCTGACTTACCAGGAACCATTCCTGCAAGAGTTGAGGTTGGGTAGCTGCCTTGTCCAGTTGGGGGAACATGGGGTGGGTAGCCAGGCAAGGTGGTGCTTGCCATATCACGACCTGGAAAGGGAAAGAATCAGGACAAGTGATCAATAGGGATAAGATCTTTCAATATTGATTTGATATCACCTTTTGTCCTACTGTCACATGACTATCAGCTTGATAGGCAAGTGCTGTGCAGCCTTCTCTTACATAAGTGCTGTCCATCCACTGAAAATTTGGGGGGAAGATTGTGGCGCTTTTGATCTCACACTGTAAGGATGGATGTTAAAACTTAGCTTTGTAAGGCTCAAAAGAATTTGCTTTGTTTCATTGTAGATTTTGGATCTATTTTAACTAAATCAAAATGGCCCTAAGCTGCACAGAGAATGGCAGCGTATTCATTGCCAGAGTACTGAGGTCCTGTCTGTATGCAGTGGATGCAGTTCCAAAACTGTGGTGATGTTGCTTTAGGGCATGATCAACGTGCAAGGCATTGGAAAGTGATCCAAGAGTTTTCTGTGCCTGTCTCTTTTCCCACCTCTGCCATTCATCTGCCGATGATTTTAGCCAAGTCACTTCACCTCTCTGTGCTTCTTTTTATGCTGCAAACTCTTTGGTGCAAGGGCACACTTTTAGTACATTTGCACAGTGCTTAGCATGAGATCAATACCGGTTGGACTGCTTCCAGGTGCTAGTGTAATATATATAATAGGATCATGCAAATTAGTTTGAGTCCCAATTCATTTTTATCACAGATACAAGTTTTTGTTAGTAATACTTAAAGTCATGATATCTTTTCTCCACCAAAGAAGTAGAGAGGGGTGTAGACTGGGTGGATGATTGTAGTTTATTTTTCATCTCTTAGGAAGTGCAGCTGGAGGCATCTTGATTGATGCCAGAGGCATTTCCTCATTTGGACTGGTTAGCCTGAAAATGGGCCAGCCAGAAGGGCACTTTGCACTGTTAGTGCTTATTGCATTTNCAAAAAAAAAAAAAAAAAAAAAAAGGCACTAAATAAATTGAGATAATCTTTCCCCCACAGCTGCTGGGAGATTTACAGCTCAACCTCCAACACTGCCTACTGAGATCTCAGCCTGTTCCAGGCATCCAAAGCCTTTCATGTTCCCTAGGTGAACTGTAGCTCACCAAGAAGTTTGTGCCATTTGTTGTTCCTTTGTTAAATTTTGTCTGTCCTGTCTGTTCTAACTGCAGGGCTGGAGCCTGATTTGCCTTTGGAAGTGACAGGTTAAGTATGGCGCATTAACACTACTGGAGTCACTGGAACTGTGCTGGGATATGCCAATGAAAGAAGAGTATGAGTTGGTTTAGCTCTACTAGTGGCAGAATGATAACTGATAAAGCAGGCCCTGGGAACAAGTGTGAACCTTGGCTGGGGAATCAGAAATAAGTAAGTTACACAGCAAAGCAAAAACTAATCAACGTGGAGCATTAACCTGAAGGGAGGAAGTTTCTCTGGGATGAAGTAGGCTAAACCAGTGTCATTGCTTTCATAGGTCTTGACTAAAGATTACTGCGGTGATTTGCTCAAGAAAAAAGAAATGCAGGTTCATTCTTTCTACCTGAAGAGGTTCCTGATCATGGCTGATGTGCCTAGCTCACCTCTTAGATAATGGCACAGAACTACCAGACAACAGCTGAGCCATTTTCCAGCCACTCCCCAATAGTGATAAAAATAAATATATAATGCCCCAGGGATTTATATTCTACACCTTTCTACTCTTTTATCACCATCATTCCTTTAGTGATTTGTAGCTGTGTGTTAAGCTGTATGATTAACACCTATTAGATGTAGTTCTTTTTTTTCCCTCACATTCTTTTAAGGCAAGAAAGTTTTATGCTTAAAATTCATGTCCTTTTGGTTTCATATATTGACTAGCCTGAGAAATAACAACAGGTGATAAGTGAGAAAACAGTGTCACTGAAAAGGTAGCGAGAACATTATGTAGCAGCAGGCAAAATTAATTCATTTTGACACTTCCATTCAAGTGGGAACATATACACGCTCACTCTGCTACTCGATCTATGCACATACGCCCCCGTGTTTTTATTCAGATATGAGCGCACAGAGCTCAAAACTCAGAGTGGAAAATTCGTTGGGAAGCGATCATCTGTCAAAATCCCAATCTTGAAAAAGAAGATAACAAACAGTATCAGCAACACAAATAAGAGTCCCACAGAGAGACTCTTAAAATGCTGTTACATACAAGCAGGCCCCTTCCATTACTTCCTCTCATTACCAACAGGCAGACAGGACTATTACATTCTTGTACTCCAGGGCTATGGCAAAGCTAGCACCTATCCTGCTCATAACATGCTTCCAACTCCAGCCACTGGCCCTTCTCCAAGAGCCTTCTGAGTGAGGAACAGCACCTTCATCACTGTGACATTGTTTGTGCTTTTGAACACTTTCTCCCATGTCTAATTCTCCACAAGGGTCCTATGGCAGGTGCCTCTCCTGAAACACTGTGCCTTCTAGGCTAGCGGGTGGTCATACATGACTGCATCCCCAGAGAACTATATTGTTGGAGAGAGTCTGTCAGGAGACTCCTTGGCTTAGGAAGTGCCCAGAGCTTAGAGGCTCTTATTGGCTGCAGTAAGATCGGACCAAGACAGTGTTACAAACACAAAAGTCTTCTCTGCTGTTACTTGCTGCTTTCCTACACGGAGGTTTAGAAACGCAAATCTCACCTGACGTTACAAAGGGAGGATGTTAGGTCAAAAGAGAAAAATAATATAGGAACATGAAGGAGGCAGAGGTAAGATGTGTTTCTTGAGCATTAGGAAATGTGGTCTGCACTAAGACTTCATCTGTTCTGAAAAAGCCCAAATTACATTCTTTGACAGTGGAGTGACAACAGCCTCAGTGGTCACCTAAAATGATTCCCACTATTTCATCCAAGCCACCCCTGAGCTTCTGGAGCAATGTTGCTTCAGTCACCTTGCACAGGAGTTTCCCCTAGTACCTACCTGAAACTTCTCCTTCCTCCCCTCCAGCCTGCTGCTCCTAAGTGCTGTCATCTTCTGCAACCCATTTCTTCACTTCCGTCCTTCCGTTAAAGGCCACCTACCTGAGGTCTGTATTCCTTTGGCTGTAAGACATTATAGTCTCTTACCCACCCTTCCTGGTGTTGACATTCAGATGTGATGCCCTGTTTCTTAACTACTTGGTCTGCTGTGTGAAGGCACCAGCTCACATTGACACTCTCAAACCAGGTGACTCAAATATTGTTCACAACATAGCTGTGGTACTGCTCACTAACTGCCTATGTATTTATCTAACTTAGTAGTTTGTACAAGCCATGCTGAACGACCCTGCTAACAGTCCTAGAGCTGGCTAGGTTATTCAAGCTGCAATCATCTACCTTAGGCTTGCAGACAGTACCCTTGCTGGGCCTACAGTACTCAATGGCATTATGGCTATTGAGGCAACACAGGATTTTGCTGTACGAGTGTTTCTATACCTAGTCCCAAACCCATCCAACTGGGACACCCAGTCACTTCTAGGTAGTTACAGGTTCTTTTCCCATTTTATTCTAAAAAAATGAAGGACAGGCATGAAATCTTTTTGTGACTCTCCATGGAGCTGACAACACGTGCTGCATACACAGAACTGGAACATGGTTGCTCTGGTTCCCACTTGCACTCAAAGAGCTTGCAGCATCTACTGGTCTCCCCGTCAGACGAAACTGAACCCCTTGCCTGCAGCATCCCCACTGAGTTTGTGGCCAAGGCCGGTTACCTGCTATCAGAGGCTGGCTGCTGGACTGCCCAAAGTGGGCACCATGATGAAGGAAGGCACTGTAGCAAGGCGTGGACGCATCGTCTGAAAGGGCCATGTGGAAGGGCTGAAGATCAGCCTGCCCAGAGCCGACCGGCGTGGTGGGGGTGAAAGGGGTGAGAGAGGCTCCATGAGGCTCTTGCTTTATACTGAGGGGAGAGGAGAGGTTTTCTGTGGTAGGGTAAGGGATGGACACAGACAGACAAAGGGAACAGGGGGAGGAAGAGGAGGGTGGGGAAGGGAGGAGAGGAAGAACAAAATGGGTAAATGAAAATGGAGTGGTTAAAATCTACAGGGAAATTAATTTAAAAACAAAAATAAAAATAAAAAGGTTAGGAGTAGATCAGAGGAGCCAGTGCTGAGACAACAGCAGTAAATGCACCTGGGGGCTAGGCTCTGACTG
This sequence comes from Balaeniceps rex, assembly GCA_013401315.1. NCBI lineage: Eukaryota > Metazoa > Chordata > Aves > Pelecaniformes > Balaenicipitidae > Balaeniceps > Balaeniceps rex. The sequence continues at coordinate 76,450 of VYZW01030104.1, read as the reverse complement.
CAGGGATGCCTCTGCAGGGGCAGCAGGAGATGAGGAGAATGGAGTGCAGTGGCAGATGGGAGGAATGGATGCAGGAAAAGGAGAGGTGAGGGAGGGAACATGCAGGAGAAGGAGGACAGGAAGAAGCGTAGGGTTGGGAAGGAGAAGAATGCTCTGAAGCTTCTGTGCTCCCTTTCCTGCTGCTTCCTCTCACTGGCCGAGGGTGCATGAAGATGCTACACTTACACAGTCTGGCCCAGGGAATTATACCACTTTCTCTCTTCAAACCCAAGGTAACCTTCCCCAGGAGAGCAGCATAGTTATGAGCATCTATTAAACAGGATGCTCGGTGTAATGGCCAAAGCTTGTCAAGCCAAACTCTGTAAAAGCTTTGACAAAAAAGGTGCAGCTGAAGTCTGAGGTGGTTAAAATGAAAAATGGGACTGTGCAATTAATAGGTGCATAGATAGATAGGTGGATAGATAGACAGATAGATAGATCAATTGATCTCGTTCACAGTGGCACACTTTTGGGCTTTGACCATAAAAGCCAGTACGGACTCTGGTTGTTCCCAGAGTATAGTGTTGCCATACAGATACCTTGACAGAGAGATATAATGGAGGAGAGGAAACATGGGGGACTTATAAGAGATCTCATTTTCATTGTTGTTTGCACTGGACCTCCATTTCTGATGTGCAGATTTGCACAGGCACAATAGATACAGCTTTGAAACTGCTCATAACTTGGCTGCCAAGTAAGAGGTTTGGGAATTGCAGAACTCTGTGACCTAAAGCATAGGTACTCCAGAACACCCACTGTTGTTGGGTCAGCAGTAATAGAGTCCTGTATTTGAACACCTGAAAAAGAAGTATGGATGATGTGATCAGATCTGATCCAAATCATCTAGCAAACCATCCACCCTCAGGTAAACAGATTAAAGCCAATAAATGAAAGCCATCTCTCTGCTGTGATGGCAAGTGTTGCCAATGGCCTATGAAATAAGTTAGTTCTGGTGGTTTTGATTTATACAGAGAAATATAAATGTGACATATAATTAGGTCATAAATCTGACTTCATTAATGTACAACTGGCTTAATTAACTCTAGGCACCTTATTGTGAGGCTACAGTGCTCACCTAGACAATAAAGGGCTGGGCAGTTTCTATCTGCGAATGCTGTTTATCCTGAGGCATTTGTTTCCTAAAGGTTTGCTACCTGGCAAAAATGATAGTTTGCCATCTGTGTTCTCTTCCAAGTACCTCTAACCTGGATGGCTAGCAAAGGTCTCTGATCACTGAGACTCCTTTGCGGCAAAGACATATGTTCATGGTTCAGTTGATTGGGAAGGATCAGTCCTGGCCAAAAGGTGTACAGTTCCTCTTTATTTAGTTTACTTATGTGAAGTCTCTGGTATGCTAAGTAAGGGTTGTAATTTCTTCTCCCTTTTTGCTACAGGAAGCTCTGTTTGGTAAGGACCTTTTGTGGAGGATATGGGGAATAGAAGCTGGACTATGTGGTTCTTGTTGCACAGTTAATTAAAGTCACCAGAGTAGGCAGCACATCAGCGCCCAGCTTCTGCTTTTTACAACTATTTACTATCCTACAATCCTACCAGGGAGCCTTCATGTGCCAGTGCCAGTCTATGTAGATGGAGAACCCCCAAAGCTATTTTTCTCCTGCACCTCTGTCATCAGATGGCAAGAAGTGCACACATTTACCTTCAGGCCAGACAGGCAGAGTCACCACCAGCAGTCTGGGAATGCTGAAGCCTTTATCCAAATAATGTTGATACTAGATTATTTGGATGAATAGATCTCTCTGCAGGCAGAGGGCCAAAAGTTCCCCTGGCTTTCAGGGGCTGCAAGTGAAGTGATATTTTTCAAGGAAGCCATTTGACAGTCATACCTAAATAAACTAGGGACACTTTGGTCCTGGGCATTTTCTGGGCTCCTTTTTCAGCTCTCTGTACTGTGCAAGAGAGAGCAGATGTGGGGAGCCGCTGGGGAGGAAAGGGCAGAGAAGAAGATGGATATGGGAAGCGTGGGTGGGCAGAAGCAAGAGGTGCTATGGACAGAGGTTAATCCTGTTTGCACAGCCTCCAGGCACGTTGGGTTTCCTAGTCCCTCCCCTGCTTTATTTCTCTTTTAAAGCATCGAATTTTCAGCTATAATCCTTCCTAAACCGCAGCATTTTTCAGGCACTCTGTGTAAGTGAAACCATAATCTCTGGTAAAACAGACTGCTTAAGCTGCTGTAGCATTAGGCCAATCTGATCCAGCCCCTGGATTTCCGCTCTGCCCAGCCACCACAGAGAGGATTTCAGCCTGAAAGACTGTCTAAAGCCCTTGCAATGGGAACAACAGTGCCAGGCCTTGCCTTGCAAAGCTGAGAAGGGTTAAGGGACCAGGAACTATTTGTCACAAGACAGGGGCTGTTAAAGCCCCTGTCAGACTCACAGCAGAGATGAGCCCAGCCCTCTCTTGAACACATCAAGGCTTACGAAGAAAAATTCCTCACACCTTCCAGAGGCAGCACCACTTAGTCAGTGCGGGGGGATAAAGAAGTCAACAGTAACATGGCAAAGAGACTGGGACACAATAATGCTAAACACTTTTCTCTCTAAGAGTAGTGGAGAGGAGGCGAGGATAAGATCAGACAGCGAATGACTGCACAACCAAAACTCAGACTTTTATGTGTCTATTTATCTATCTGTCTATCTTTCCCTCTATGCTCTGCAACTACACAGACATAACTTATATCCCATGTATCTTTACTGGTGGATGGCATTTACCAATTTTTACTCCTTTGTTGTCCAACTCTCCCCTGACTAAAAGCACCTGAATTCTGTCTCCGATATAACTCCTGCCACTGCTATGCTGGAATAATTGCCCCAGCAGTGAATTATAGCTCCAAAGTGTGTCAGTGTAGATGAGATCAACTGATTGATCCATTCCTATCCACCTGTGAATGGCACAGTCCCATTTTTCATTTTAACCACCTCAAACTTCAGCTGCACCTTTTTTGTTTTCACTTCTGATTTTCTCCATTCTCTAATTCTTTTGTATTTGTGATGGAGAACTTGCCCCTTCCTCTCCCAAGTCCTGCTAGTGCCAGCAAGCTGTGGAGCAGTGCTGTCCTGGCTTGTCTGTGTCTTGGGGGGTGGCCCTCAGTAAGGCTGCATCAGGGAACCCCAAGGTATCTGTCAGTGTCTTATTCCTAAGGCTGGAATACCGACCTGTAATCAAATGGGGGATGGAATAAGTTTGCAGCCCCCCAAAGCAGCAGAAATCTATTTCTGTCCCAGGCTCCTTTCTTCTTCTAAATGGCAAACGATATCCTTGTTTATAAGCGACAAAAAAATACCACCCAATGTCATGGTGGGGGAAATTTGGAAGGGTCAGCAGGGTGGCAATATAGCTAGAAACACAGCAGAGGACTACATATTTTCTACATCGCCTGCTCCTCTCTTTCTGACTGTACTTGCTGAGTTATGGCTGGTTTTCTTCCTTTCTAACCCTCTCCTCTGTTATTCTGGCAGAGAGCTAGAACTGGTGATCTCTGGCCTAAATTCCCCCTGCGAATGAAGGGATTTTGGCCAGACAGGGTGAGAGGAAGATTCACAGCTTTGGGTTCCTACAGAGAGTCATCTCAGCTTTTATCGTGCTCTCTGCTGCTGGAGGGAAGGGAAGCAGGGGGGTTTGCAGGACGAGATAAGCTGCTTGTTTTTCATTGCTGGCTTCCTGGAGGATAAACTACCTGCATCCAGTGCTCCTTTTCTTTGCAGTAAACAAAGAATATCAAGATGGCACATCCCTGCGTAAGGGATGGCTTGTACACACCCACTTAACAACAGAGCTCACCATCTTGACAATGTTTAGCATTCTTCATCTTTTCCTGGGGTCTCTACCAAATATTTATATGACCCCAGTGCCTCACTGTTTAGAACACACATTCTTACAGCATCCCTTAGGGATCACTGTTTTATCTGTGAGGAACTGAGCCCAGAGAAGACGTACAAAGCTGAATCTTATCTCAGGTGTTTTGAATCCTATGCTTGTACCCACCACTGAAACATCTTTTTCCATATTTGCATTCTCCACTCCTTAGAAAGGTTTTATTGTGGCAAACAGAATGGGACTGGGTCCTCAGCATTCATAAACTGGTGAGTTTACACTACAGCCAGTGGAGTCACATCACTTTATCCCACGTGAGAATCTTGCCTCAGAAATTCTAGAAGTCATGCAAAAGACCAAACTGGACTGACACAGCATATCTTTCACTTTTGCTTTCTGTCATGTCAGAAGAACCACTTTTTCTTTCATTTCTTAGTTTTCTAGCTTTTCTTTTGCAAGAGCATTATGCAAGTTGCACTGAAGATAAAGATCATCCTATTTTTCTTCCCTTTTCTGTGATTGTAGCACACCTTTGCTAGAACAACTGAAAAGTGTGCAAAGACTAATCTGCTTCTTCTTGTACCTTTCTTGTCTTTCTCTTTGTATTCGTGCTGACTGGAGAATGAGGCTTGCGTGTTCAGGTTTATTTTCTGTTTCTGCAAAGATCCATCCATGTTCTTAGCCCAATACTTTACTTACGGGTTGTTGAAATACATGTTTAAAGAAACAACCTTGGATTGCTTTCCCCTGAGAGTCAAAACTGTTGTGACACCACTGATGTCAAGTTTTGAAAGCTATTTGCCCCATTTTTTAGAAAACTGAATATTATAAATCTAGCTTTTGTGTCTGATCTAATTAACTGCTGCTCTGCAAGTAAACTGACTTGCTAACTCTTTATGTTACTTTGGAGAGAAAATGTTTTTGTACTGGGTAAAACATGGAGCTTCTAGTAGACCTGTGATCTGGACTTACTCTTTGAAGCTAGTTGCGTACTGTTAGTGTTAATCACTTGAGAACTCCACTGAAGTCAACTTCATGTGGCTCTAAGTACCTTTGTTTGCAGATGGAGCTGATGGAGGAAGATATGCTTTAAAGTCTTGGGTGGAAAAAAAGATGTGCAACTCATGCACTTGGCAAACAGATAAGTTCAGTGGAGTTCGTATTCTTGTCGCCTTTCTTGAGTCCCAGCCCATCAGGTTGGGCAATTACTTCCTGCCTGATAGTGTAGCATATGCTTATTCCTTGGTGGGTTGGGACTTGAATGTTACCTCTTAAACAAGATGCTTTTGAAATATATGCTGGGAAATGTAATTAGAACAGAACATGTTAGTTTTTCACACAGTCCCCATTACAGGTATCTCCAAGGTTTCATCACAATGATATTCTACTGATCATAAGATAGGATAGATCTTCCTGGGTAG